>VDFB02075321.1:249055417-249101487 GCA_007258455.2 Sequoia sempervirens | reverse complement strand
GTCTATTTTTTATCAAAAAGCAATGTTTGGTTTTTTTTTTTCATTATAAATTAACCGTTCATCGAATTTTCAAATAAATTACATTTTTAGAAACTAGACTCCATTCTACAAATTTTAAAAAGTAAAATTTTTAAAATATCTATTACTTTCCAAAATTTGTAGGGGGAGCATGGCCAAAATTATGCTTTTTAGGAAGTTCCCACTTAGAAAATTAGTAAAAAATCAAATACTCATTAAAAAATTATTAGAAAAATTGTGCATCAACTAGATGCTGGTAGCTAACTTCTGACAGTAGCGATTTTAAAAATACTAAAAAAAAGTTCATCGTGCTCAGGTCGTACAAGAGTTGCTATGTTATGTTTTTCTAACAAAAACAACACCAATTTGTGTACATCCCTCTGTTGAACCCCTTAATGTCAACCATTTTCAAAATAAACTAGTAGTTTAGAAAGTAGACTCAGAGCACTTTGATCCTTGGTTTTGTTCCATCTCAAAATTTTGAGTGTAACTATGCTCAATTTCACGTCCAAGGTCAACATTTCCTGATTTCAGAAAAAAAGTGGTCACTTAAGCCCCCTTTTTGGGAACCATCTTGGTGCACTTACCCCACTACTATCAATCTTTTTCTTTAAGGAAACTATTTATGCCTCTAAGGCGCAACAATCTTTTTCTTTTGTCTCAAGCTGCATTTTTGTGACCTCTAAAACTCTTTTATTTCCCTCAAGCTAGAGTTTTAAATCAACAACTTGTTTTTCAGTATAATCAACCAAATTTTCTAAATCTTTTTGAGACTGATTTCTCTAAATGACAACCTCCTTTTTAAGTTTCTTTATCTCATCTAATGAACATATTAGTTCACCTTCAAAGTCAACTTCTTCTATGACAAGTTCAAATTTATTTATAGGTTTATCTTTTAGATTTTCAGCAGAGCAGATCTTTGCCATAAATATTGTTTCTTCTCCTAAATTTTCCATATCAAGTACTTTGTCACCAAGAGCCACTTAAGTTTATTAGAATATTTGAAAAGGGTATGGCTCTGATACCACTGAGAGGGGGGGTGAATCATTGGTATGGAAAATTCAACAAGAAACTTTTAATTGATCTTTCAAGAATTTTGTTCTTACAGAATGTGTAACTTAAACAACTTGACTATTTAATGCAGTTGTGGAGTAGCAAGCTTGTCTTAACAACAAGAACTTCAATTTGATTTCACAAATTTGCATCAACTAGTACTTGTGAGATTTCAAAGATATAGTCCTTCATTCATTGCATGCACCAACAAAACAATTAAATGTGAAGTACTTGAGTAAAAGCAAAGATAATCAATAAAAGCAATCACGACATAAAACAATTGATTTTCTTGAGTAGAAAACCCTCTTGGGGTAGAAAAAACACTCCCAAAATCGCCCCAATGGATTAATCAGAAAAGTGCCTCATTGGCAATACAAACCTCACTGGCTACAAAATTCCTCATTTGCAACATAAGCCTCACTGGCTACCAAATGCCTCATTGACAACATGATTTTTGTCTCACTAACATTATAACTTGCTTTAGAAAATAAGATGAAAAATAATATACAGAGGATCACTTTGTTTCTCTGAAAAGCATATTAACTTACACCTTTAATGTCTTCTATGTCCTCCAAACTTCATTATACCCGAAGTTTGAAACACATACAAAACACTAAATCTGTTTCACTATTTCTATCATTTATATTTTACATCTTCACAACAACACATCTAAAAATACATCTTGTCAAATTTCTACAATAGGGTTTCAACAAAAACTTCTTTTTGGAAAGATATTCAATATAAAACAATACGACTCTTTCTATTTCTATACTATCTCCACTCTCTCAGAAAAAAAAGGCCAAGATTTTGCATACCACATTTAAAGCAACCATTAACCTGGTGAGATGAAAAATGACCATACCTTGGTTAGTTTACAAAAGAAAACTAATAGTAATTGCTCAAATGTAATCTTAACTTCTTCAACAAACTGGTAGACTTTAACCATAACCACATATGGGTTTTCCATTGTTTTTTAAAAGTAAACTCCATGCCATGTAACCCCAATCAGATTTTATTTTCTTGCTTGATGAAAAAAACATTAATCCTTTTCATCGTATAACTAATTATGCACAAATAGGAACAACAACAAATAAAATGAAAGATATCACCTGAAAATAATGACCATATCACCATTTTGCTATGTTGGGCCGATCGTCGAGATAACTGTTCTCCTTTCACTCCTTCCACTACTCACACTAACTGAGCTTTGTCACATCAAGAAGATCCTTCGTCGTGATCATTCAGAATAAATCAAACACATTCAATTTCCTTCAAACCCTAAGTCGAGCTCTCATATAGCTAAGTTAAACTTTGCATGATAAAAATTTATTTTTCACATTATACACTTTCAACTAGAAGTGCTAGTCTACCCTAAAAGAGCTAGTAAACCTTTCATAAAAAATGATACCATTTACTTACTACTAAATTCCAATACCTTTTGGTCGGGTTCACCATGTTAAGTAAGCCGAATGTAATATGTGTTTTATCTCATTTGAAACAAATGAAATCAAGAGCTCGATATCCCTTAATTCATAAAGGTGTGGTGTCCACTTTATGTATAGTGCATAGTCACTTTTTCTTTGGTAAAGAAAAGGAATGCTACTAAATAATAATCAACATAATGATGGAGTCCATCATCATAAGCACGAAACCATTTTTATGAATGACAAATAAAACATTAATATCTATGCAATGTAATGTTGCTTATTGTTTATTGCAATGAAGTGGACTTGTAAAGCAGCCATATTGTAAAAGTGTTATACCTTGTGAAGCCAAAGCATTGTCATACTTAAATTGATCAATACAAATGACATATTTCCAAGATCAATATAAAATATCTGATTTTATATTGATGATTGAATTGTATAATCCAACTGTAAGTGTAAAATGCAGAATCATAAGCCCATATATATGCCAAGAATATATCACCTGAAGGAGTGCCAAACGAAACTAACCATCTCATACACTATCTCATAATTCCTTCAATGACTTCCAACACTATAAATTCTCAAAGACTACACTTTCAAGACATCAATGCCAAAACAATAGGTTATCCGAATGTTTATTGAAATAGTTGGCATATGTCTATGGTTATTTCTTGGAGATAATGGGCATGCATTTACTACCATGCTCCAAATTGCTAAGGTGGAATTCCATGAAGAGGGGACAAGGCATCTTTCCATAGAATTCATCATAACCACTGCTAAGACTAGGCCCAATTGCATATCATAAAGTTTGTTGTTCACATATCTTAAAAAACACCTTATGAGCGTCGACAATGAGGAGCGTGGCCAGGTGGAGGTGTTGTTTAATGCATGTAAGGAGAAGCATCCTGATACACTTGTCAAAATCCTATTCTGTGTGCTGCAATATTGTAGCCAAGTTGATATAAGGGCCATGGCGACTATATTATTGTGTTTGTTAACCAGTTGTAGTAGGAAATTCAACAGCCTTATCAAGAACTATCCACTACTTTCACACTTTGACTATGTAGTATTTTCAATTATGGTCAAACAGGAGGCAACATCACCATGAGGATCTATTTGTCCCTACCTACAACCATCCACATAGACTATAGTTAAGGTGCACCTACTTCTATGTGTGCAAAGGGAGGAAGTGAAAATAGTTAAGAAGTCGCTTGTTGATACTATTGCAAAGGTTGCGATCATGACCATCTTGGAAGTTGAATGGCTAGAGATTAATTCCTTGAAAATCATGGGCAGTCATTGGATAGAGTTGTTGCCCTTTTCTTTTCCAATGGGTGTGCTCTAATTCTCTAAGGCTTAAAGAATCTATGCTTCTCATGTTTGTAGAGATGGATGAGTATGTCAATGATACACAAAACTTGATCACACTCCACTCTTTCATTAGTGCCTTAGCCAACCTGCACCCTATGATGTGTGTTGTTAACTCTCAAAAATGCAAGTTTGAACCACGAAAGGTTGCCAAGCTTTCACAACGTTTTAGGGTGACAAAACAAGGTTTGAAACAATTAAACCTTCTACTCTCCAGGTGCTGCTAGACCTGGGCGGGTGTACCTATAACAAATGAAGCAGACTTGACAATTGATCTTCTCTTCAAACCATGATTTGTCCGATGGCATATCGGAATGGAAAAAATAAAAAAAAATTGGTATATATTGTATACCAGTATTCAAAACTAAACCCTAATATGCTCAGTTAATAGATGTAAAAAGAATGTACAAAACTAAATGATGGAAACAGTGAGACCAGTGCCTTATATGGTATACAGAGTCAAATAAAATCTTAAACCACTGACTTCTTTCTGGAGGTCATTCAAATTGTTTGGCATATTTTTTTTATAACTAGTATAAACATGCAAGATTGTGATTATTAAGTTCTTACTGATCTAAATGAAATTCCCTAATTACTATGATTAATTAAAAGGATTTAATCCTTCCTTGAAAGAGCCTATCAACCAATCACACAGATAGGGAAAATACGTACTGATAAACTAGACATAAACATGTTATGTTAATTTAAATAACCAAGAAAAATCAATCTTAGAGACAACTTAAATAATTCTTTCAATAGGCACAACACAACAATTAACACCAGAATACGCTAGCAAATCAGATGATTTTCATTGATTTCTCCATGGCTTCAAAACATACATCAAAGTCTCAGCCCTGTGAAACATGGTGTTCCACCATATTTTCTATTCTCTATCCTATTCTACCTATCACCACATATTGTTTTCAAAATGGACATTTATAAATTGAGAATACGAAAGGATGCATCTTTTCGGAAATAGAAAATACAAATTACAAAACAAAATATAGAGAATAATTAGGCTCTATTTAGCCATAAGTGAGTCTTATTGAGGTGGTCCAAATAATCCCGATGCTCATATGTGTCTGCATCTCCAACAACATTCTGGATAGTGACTTCCATCTTGACCATTTCCTCATTTTGCTCACTCACTTCATCCAATACTGTATCCTCTACAGAAGCTAACTTCATGATTTCATTCAGCATTGATTCACATTCATTTTTCCACTTGGTGGCTTCTTTCAAATCCCATTATCATCAGAGAATGTAATCACAATTTTCTTGGCAGCTGCAATTAACCCCTGTTCATCCCCTTGCAATTCATCATAGAAATTTTGATGGCGATTGATTATATGATTTGCAGCAAGTGTAGAACTACTAGCCTCATCACTTTGAGCCAACTCATGAAGCTTCTCCATTATTCATCCATCCATCCTTGTGTGCTCCTTCAATGCAACAAGAATATGAGAGTATCTTCCCCACAATTTATTCAACCAGGATATCAAATGATCCTGCCTCTTCTTGACAATTGCATCATGCTTTCCCTAAGAATAAGCACTTGACCCTACCCAGTGGTCTTTTTCCTGAGAGCTTTCTCCTTGAGTAATCATTTTAGTTGTCCCCATTGAAACACCAACCAAGTCTTTGAGTCTATCATTTTCTCTTAGCAATTTTTCATTATTTGCTTTATACATTTCTCTTTCTTTTATCAATAGCTGAATTTGTGCTTTATTCAACTTTGCAATATTTACCCCAATATCTACAGTAGCTACAGGATCAGCTTCTGCAGCTTTTAGAGTCATGACATGGCCAAATTCCTTCTCTGTATCAATTACCATTGATTTCCTGTGGGGTGGGTACAAAGCCCATATCATCAATGATCCCTCATCAGTATTATACTTGGATCTTGCATATACTTCTATCACCTTTTCCTTGTCAAGCTTATGTGTAGCATTACTGCCCTTCAAGAAACTATCAAAGACCAATGCAGAGTTCAAATCAAGGCCAGGAAAGATCATAACACCAACACTCTCCAACATTTTCCTCCCCACTTCAGGAGTCATATTTGTCATTTCATCATCCACACATCTTCTCAATTGAGCCAGCAATTGTTCCTCATTTCCTGAAGTAACATCATCAACATTCTCTCTTATTTCCTTCCCCTTCTGCTTGTACAAGAATGCCTTGAACTCTGGGGAATGTATAAACTCATCATCATAAATAAATGATCTGTATTCCATGTGCCTTGCATCAACATCACCACTTTCAATACTTTATTTTCTAACTGGGCAGACATACTACTGAGTCCTCATCCTGGATACCTTTTATGTTTTACCATGTGGCACATCAGCTCTTGGTGTTTCCTCATCTCCAAAAGACAATAGCTCAATATCCTATAGCCCCTGGTTATATCTTTCAACAGCCATTTATGCTTCATCTTCATCCAGATTTGTGATCATATCATCAAAAGGATAGGGTACATGTTGATACCCTCTAAAGTTAATCCTTTCTTTGCCTGAATTGATATATCCTTTAGGGTCAAAGTTTTTCTGGTTGGTCCTCTTTTCATATTATAATGCAACAATCTGTCAAGGATTGAATTATATCCCTCTTTAGCCAATACAGTGAAATCACCAAAACAAAAAGTACTAGGCATAAAAGCCTGCTTCCCAAAAGAACTGAAATGCATCACACTACAGTAATCCATCTGTCTAACAATTTCCAAATATGCAACCCTGTTTGGAACTGTCCTTGGTAGAATGAGAGGAGCATCTTCAAATCCATATACTCTGATTACTATAGCTCCCTCTAAACAATACCAGTCTCCCTAGTTATGATCAATAGGCCCATTGAAGTCTTTAGGCTGAAGGAATATTTTGATCTCATCAGTCAATGAATAATTACAAGGATAATGATACAATTTATACAATGTCTTTACAAAATGCTCTTCACAATGAATGAAACTAGAACCAGCAAACCTACTGTCCCAAATAGCAGTCCACAACTGAATAGGAAATGCTTCACCCTCCTTACCAATTTGAGAAATTCTCATTTATGGAGGCCATACCCCTAACTCCTATCCGAAATATAGCACTAAGTGCATCAACAATGAATAATTCCTGAGATGAACAATAGAAGCTCCACCCTTTATAGCCATCAATCCTGAATCAAGCTCCTTAGAAATATATGAAGCATAATCAAATGGCCTAGAATTGTGATATTAAATATCTGCTGTAATAACCATTGGCACCATTGACATGAATTCTGGGGCATCCCTCCCTAACACCTAACACACTGAAAAATATGTGTATTTCATATAGGGTTCAAACAAATCTACATGATAGGGAGGCCCCTCACTATCCTCCAAAGGTTCTGGCTTGTTACCTTGTTTAACCCTGTGAATTGGTAGCCTCCAACCCTTGTAACTTGTATCCATTCTTGAAAATTCCTTCTGCAACTCCTCACAATTGATTTCCTCGTTGCAAAACCCTTCCAATTTGAAAACCTCACCAATTGCTTCTTTTGACGCATGTATCTGTGGTTTTCCAGAAGGATCACATATTGCTTTATGTTTTGGATCATAATGATCAGCAAGCAATTTTACCAATTCTGCATTTACGAATACATTAGGGCACACCAATTTCCCTACATTCAACTTCCGTGGATTACAGATTGGCTCAAAACGGTTTCTCCTATGGTAGTGGAAATTGAAAAGATCATACCCTCTTATAGTGGTCCAGAAATCACCTATGAACTTGCATTTATCATCTAGCTTATCAACTTCTGCCCTAAGCTGTGCGGACCTTCTAGCTTTAGGCCCCGAACCAGGTAGTTGATCAATGAGGTCTTGGTTCAACCTCCTTTCAATGCCTTCATGCTCTGTATCATTCTTTTGTTTCTTTCCCTTCGACTGACTACTCTCACCAAGTTTTCTACCCTTACCCTTTCCAGAACCAGAAGACTCCATTTTCAAGCTTACATAATCAAAATGTGAAAAACAAAGAAGCAATTACTTACAATATTCTGCTCGAGCCCCTTAGACTAAAAAAATGTCTCGGTTCTCTGTTCAGCATGCCAATTCACCAGCAATCAATTCGAAAATGAGGAATTGATTAAAACATTACTGTTTTATCCCATTGCGCCATTAATGAAGCATGAATGAAGCCTCCTTTGAAATTGGCATTGTCGCATCAAATGTCCTATCGATGAGAAAATTTCAAATTTGGGGCGAAATCCCTTTTGAACGTTTATTTCACCATTCGCCAAGACACTCTCTGGTCTTACCGACACCTGGAATCAACTTGATGACTACCGCTTTTGTTTTTCATGTCGCTGTGACAATTCCAAGTCGGGGAGATGTCTCATAGACTTCATGGTGCCATACCGATATGTATTCTTCAAAGCATTTTCCAGTCGTTGAGACATTAATGTTCTCACACTGACCGAAATCCTTTATCTTTATGCTCTTCACCGTAACCTGCAAATGTTGGGGAGACCTCTCGCAGACTTCATCCTGTTTCACCGAAAGTCTTCATTTACCTTTGGTCACCGAGAAAAAATTGTACTCTTGCTGATGCAATCTTCATTTCACCCACTTCGCTATGACTTTCAAAGTCGGGGAGATGTTATGTAGATAGTTTTACGTTTCCCCGAGATACTCCTTCATCCACTTTGAATCGCTGAGACACGAGCAAACTCCCACCGAAAGCCACACATTCAACTTTATCGGCAAGACCAAAAACACTCGCCAAGACATTCTGCCAAAAACCTTTTACTTGGCCAAAACAAAAACCATATGTCATTTGGCGAGACATCACAAATTTTATGTCGATAGAGCGACCCCCACATGTTGTTCGATGAGACCACAAAAGTTTTCCATGACCATATATCGATACCATTTTTTCTGACCGAAACAACCCTTGCTCACCTAGTTGGTAAGACATTCCTCGACATCACCTTAGTTTGGCCGAAAAGAAACAATGCAAGCCAACCAGTAAAACAATATAGACTTCGCCATAACATTACACCGAAGCAAAAACTTTACACCGATAGGCACCCTCATTTATTGGTCAGCAAGACACAAACCATCTTGCCGTGACATTATATCAATGCTTCAATCCTTTGCCGATAGAGTTTCTCATATGCTTGTCGGCAAGAAAAAATACTTTGCCAAGACATTCTCCCGAATACCTTTAGCTTGACCGATATACTTCCACATGCACCGATCGGTGAAACACAATGTATTTGCTATGACTTTACTCCGAAAATGATTCCCTTTTGCCGAAATGACTCCTTTTGTCACCGAAACAAGAAAATTATCCTGTCGATAGTCTGCAGCAAACATACATTAGTAAAAAATTAGGTCGGGGAGACTTTTACTATGTCTTGCCAATTCGGGTCTTTAAATGAAAAATGAAGGACTTGATGGATTCAATGGATTTTATGACAGAAAATAAGTAAGACAATACAAAGAGGGACTTTTATGCTTATGATGAGGACTCAATGCTGCAACTCTTGGATGCAATAGACTGTAAAAATTTCAAAATTTTATAGTTCTAATAGTGGCTCCGTCTGGGGATGAATGATAGTAAGATCATTACAAGGATTTAGATTTCTAGGTGAGTAGACCAAACTCAAAGTGATAGTACATGTGAGCAGAATGGAACAAATGGCAATGGAAATGAATGAGACCCTATACTACTATACATGGAAGAATTTATTTCAAAAGAAGGAAAATCAGGATTGTCCATGTACTTGCAAATATTGCTCCTTTTATTTCCAAAACTATTGTGCATGGAAAATAATTTCAAAGAGGATCATCAAGAGTTGTCCATGCACTCGCAACTCTTAATCCTCTGTGTTACTTCAAGAGAAAAAATGTTTCAGAAATTGCCCATGTACAGGCAATTCCTGATCCTCACCAGCCATATTCTACAGATAGTATGAGTCTTCACCTTTCTTTCCAACCACCACAAAAGGACCTAGCCATAAGGCTTCAAACTTACCATGTTTTCCCTTCTCCTGGCACCTTGCATTCCACATCAGTACCAGATCACTTTCTCCAAATTTCCTATCCTTTGTTTTTTTGTCAAATAAATATTTCATCTATGTCTACAACTTTATGTTTTGATTTTGAGCCACTCTCCTTATTTCATCCAATTCAACTAGTTGCTCCATTCTTTCCTCCATGGGTTCAGGAATATCCAAATCTTCCTGAAGAATAAACTTGTAAATTGGTAACAAGTTCTGCAAAGGCATCTTGGCTTGTGCTTGTGCTCCATACACTAACTCAAATGGGGACTTCCCAATTGCCTTCTTCACCGTAATTCTATCAACCCATACAACCAATCTTAATTTCGAATCCCAAGCCTTCTTGTTCTGACCTAACATCCTTCTTATAATCTTCAGAAGACTCTTATTGCTAGATTTTGCTTGTTTGTTAGCCTGTGGATGATAAGGGGTTGCGTAAGAAATGGTTATACCATATGTGATACAAAAGCCTCTGAATTCATCTGATCTAAAACACATCCCATTGTCAGTAATCAACCTCATTGGTGTACCAAATCTAGTAATGATATTATCCATCAGGAACTGTGTCACCACCTTACTTGTAGCTTGTTTAGTTAGGATGGCTTCTACCCACTTGGTAAAATAATCAGTGGCCACCAATATCCACCTATGTCCACCACTCGATTTTTCTTGAGTCTCTCCCATGAAATCAATTCCCCATTGATGAGAAGGGGCATCAGCCTGCAAAGGTCGTAATGGAAAAGCTCCCTGATATTTCAGTTTTCCAGAGAACTTCTGGCAAGCTTCACACTTTCTCACATATGCAAAAGAGTCATTAAAAATATTAGGCCAATAATAGCCTGCCCTGAGAATTTTATGAGCAGTTTTTTTTGTTGAGTAATGTCCTCTGCAAATCCCTTCGTGCATTTCACTCAAAATATGTTTAGATTGAAATTCATCCAAACATAATAATAATACACCATCCCTATTTTTCCAAAATAAATCTCCATCTATAAAAACATATTTAGACGCCTGCAACTTCAACGTTCTTCTCTGGTTGTCATTCATTCCCTCTGGACAATTCATGTATTTAAGATAATACATGATATTTGTATACGATTGAGTATGGTCAATGCTTGCAATTACATCTTCTTCTTCTACATTGCAAATCTGATTTGCTTCAATATTTGCCTCTGCCATTAGTTTAGCCAAACCCTAACCTCTAACTAGTTTAGTAATTTCAATCTCCAAGTCAAATTCTTGGATTTTGTTGATCCATTTGCATCTTTTACCTGTTACTTCAGACTGTCAGAATATCCTTGATAGCTGCATGAGGAACATAAGCAACTACCTTTGCTCCAACAAGATATGGTCTGAAAGATTTTACAACTTTCACCAGTGCAAATGCTTGCTTCTCCATTATATCATACTTTAATTCAGATCCCTGTAATGACTTATTGAAAAGTAGGTTTGTTGGTGGCTCTTTAATTCCTTTTTCGCTAAACTGCATTAATTGTTGAGACCAAGTGGAAAAATTTGGAAGGTTTTGAAGAAGTCCCGTGACTTAGGGCAGAATCCTTGATAAACCATTTGCACTTAGATACAAAAGCTTCCAAAGCTTCTGCAGTCCATTCTATCTTTTGTCCTTTCTTTAACATTTTTGATATAGGTTTGATAAACTCAGCAAAGTTAGAAACAAACCTTCTAACAAAGTTAATCTGTCCAAAAAATGACTATATCGCCTTAACAGTTTTAGGGATAGGGATTTTATCAATAGCTTCCACCCTTTCAGGGTATATCCTAATCCTTTCCTTTGAAACATTACGCCCCAAAAGCTTACCCTCTGTGACAGAAAAATTACACTTCTTGGGGTTTAAGCTAATACCATACTCAAGGGCTTTTATAAATACCTTTTCCAAATGATGAACATGATCCTCAGCCTTCTTGGAGTAAGTAGTGAGATCGTCCTGATACACCACCATGATAATATTGATCAAATCAGCAAAATCCACATCCATGGCTCTTTGAAAAGTCGCCCCTGTATTAATGAGACCAAATGGCATCCTCAGATAAACATATGTTCCCCAAGGGGTTGTGAATGTTTTTTTGTATTGCTCAGACTCTTTAACTTTGACCTGATTATACCCTAAAAATCCATCCATCATGGACAACAATTTGCAACCTGTTACCTTATGCAATACGGACTCCATGTTAGGCAAAGGATAATTATCTTTGAGGGATGCTATGTTTAGATTTCTGAAATCTACACATAATCTGATGTCTCCATTTTTCTTTTTGACACGGACCAGATTTGACACCCATGTTGAATGTCTGATTGGCTTAATGATTCCACCATCTTTGAGCTTCGCCAATTCCTCCTGCATTTTAGGTTCTAGAGTTGGATTTACGGGCCTTTTCTTTTGTCTGAATGGTTTAGCATCTAGCTTCAATGGTATTTCATGCTGAAACAAGTCTTCTCTATACACTATCAAATCTTCATAAGACCAAGCAAATACATGTTTATACTTTCTTAACAATTCAATCAGCATTCTTCTAATTGCAGGACTTATCTTTTTACCTATGTACACCTGTTTTGGTGCCATCCTGAGTTCCCAAATTAATTTTAGGCTGATATCATCCTTCAGCTTCCGTGTTTGCTTCATTAGAGACGGTCTTCCATCATATACCCTCTCCAATTCCACCAAGCCTTTAGGAATCTTATTTGTTTTAAGCTGCAAGATCTCTTTTCCAAAGACTGTCTCTTTCCATCAATTTCTTCAACAAAGGCATTGAAATCAATCTCTTGAGCTTCATACTATTCTATACAATGAAGGAATTTTAAAAGATCAGTGTCATCATTAAAAACTTGCCAACTATATACATTATCAGGCACAACAGGCCTTGTTTTGAATTCAATTTGTGACACTCTTGCCAGTGTAATATCATCTCTCTTCAATGCTACATTAAGCTAGAAAATCGCCCTTCTCAATTCTTAGTCTATCTGCCACTCAATCAAGAAGGCATCAAAGCAACTCTATTGTATCCATACAACATTTTTTGTATTATTTGGAGTCTTTTTGTGCTGTTGCATACTTCGTTTAATTTGCTTGAGACAACTAACTCGAATCTCTAGAACAACCAGCAACTTTATTTTATGCTTCAGCTATATTCCAAATCCAGTTATGAGGAGGCTTCATACTCTGCTACATTATTTAATGCATTTCAAAGGTTCAACGGGGAATGAATAACCATCTTAATACAATTGAAACAAATACTATCAAGCTCCATTGCCTTCTTGGCTGTAAAACCATCAAAATCGTCTTTCCACCATTTGGGCAACATGCTTCACCATAGGATGCTATTAGATCAATTCTGGGCATGAGTTCTATTTTGAAACTCCCAAAATCCACATCACGAAGCAAAATTGGTTTGGTGCCAGCACACAATCAATGGTGATTCATCGCCCGACCACCTTTGTTTGCTTCTTGGCCATTTACAGGAATGGTTGCATAAGATAAATCGAACTGGACATTTCTACCAATAGCTGTTGTCCATTGCCTTGATAAAAGCATACCGAATTGAGGAGGGGTGTCTATCACTGTTATATCAATATTGTAAGCTACTTGAGGATAAGCAGCTAACTTGACCTCTACATCTTTCATTATACCCACCATAGGAACAGGTCGGTTATCCATTGCATAACATTTTCCTTCATGTGTATCCACCCACATGCCTAGTTGTTTCATCACTCCTACTAGCATAATATTCATGGCAGCACCATAATCTATCATGCAATTCCTCAATAATTTGTTATTTATGAGTAATGTGATAAAGAAAGGATCAACCTGTGGCAGACTTGTCAATGCATTACTCAAGCAGATTTCTGGGATGTTTACTTTATTCTGCTTATTTTTAGCAACCATTTTATTTTCAGTACTTACATGTTTTTCACTTTCATTTGTTATCAATTGCACTGCACTGTCCTTGTACTCCTTAATGTTCATCATTTTTAGTAGTGGGACAGACATCTTTACCTGAGACAAGGCTTGAGTGAAATCAAAAGAAGAACCTTCTACCTTAATCACTTTCTTTTGTTCTGATTTTTCTCCTTTGTTCACTTCTTTTTCTCCTCTACCTGACTGATCAGTTTTTTGAATTTCTCTATGTATTTCTTTTACTACATCCTTTTGGACAAGATTATGTTTGCTTTCCTCACATTGTTTGTTTTCAATTTTCTTTGAAACTCCTTGTACAACTTTCTGATCTTTCATAAAGATACCCCTAGGGACACCTTCCTTCTCATTTACTATCCTACTTCTCAACCAGTATTTATTCTTGGCTTCTTCTACTGCAGCAACAGTCAATCTTTCTATCTCTTCCTCGGTAAGTCTCCTCACATTACTATGAGCAGGCACCTCAATAGATTGTGGTTCTACATAATCATCCTTAGAGTCAGAAAAGACATGTTGCTCGGCCATATGGACATTGTACCTTTGTTCTGCAACATCATACTCATAACCTCCCTCCTCTGAAGATGAGTATCTCTCCTCAACATGGTGAGAAGCATTTGAAGTTAAGTAGATCGTGTGATCCTCTCCACCATCTCCCATTAACACTCTTTCTTCTTGCATTCTCTGGGCTACAACACAATACTCAGGGGAATGTGGCTTATCACAGGCCTCACAAAAATAATTTTTATTCACCATATACGTTCCCTTCTTTCTCAATGGATGATGAGTTTCTTTGCTTCTAGGCCTGTCTGTTACAGGTTTCCCATCCTTCCATTTTGTGTTATAGGGCATGTCATGCAACCTCGGCCTTGGCCTTTCATTCCTATATGTGTTCTCCTGCTTATATTGATAATTATTGTTTTGTTAAGGAGCTTTAGGGTTGTCTCTCTTATTCATTATCCCAGCAGCCTTTCTGTTATTCTCAATTGTTAATGCTATCTTTTGTGCTTCAGCTAAGTCCCTTGGGAACCTGTTTCTTAGCTCATACCCTGTTTTAGGGTCGAATGCATTCAAGTAAACACTTATTGCTACAGAGTCTGGTAACTTTGATCCGGGAGGTATTCTATTCTATAGTATATTGAATCTTCTGTTAAAATCAAAGATTGAATCATTCTGACCTTTCTGAATTCACATTAGTTCATGGAGAGCAACGTCTGGTGCACTCAAATTCCCAAATTGTTCAAGGAATTGATCCTGAAATATCTGGAGAGAATAAATAGAAGTTGTTGCTAAACTATTGAACCAGTCCCTAGATTCTTCAATAAGAGACATCATGAATAATCTCATATGCAAATCTTCATAAGGTACATCCAAATCCTGAATGAAAGCATTGAAACTTCTTAAATGATCCTCGGCAGTGATTGCATTACTACTTGTAAATTTAGGCACCAAATTTCTCCAAGAACCATCCATAGGATAAGGGTACAACTGAAACCCTGCCAAATCAAATTGTCTAATCATGGTTGTAAATTGATAAGGAGGAGGATTAGGTGGGTGTTGATATTGGTACATAGGGTTATTATACTACATATTTTGCTGTGGCACATGACGCTGACCAGGAGGTGGATAATTATTTGTATGTTGTGTGGGAATATTAGGTGGATGATTTGGCTATCTATATTGATTCCCAATTTGATGGTGAGGAATCCTTGGTGGTTCAGAATACCCAGCACCACGATTACCCTATTTATGGGGTGGTACATATTTTGGGGGAAAACCAGATGTGTGAGGAATGTTTTGAGCTTTCTGCAGTTTGAATTCTCTCATTGCTTGAATCATTTGGGCTTTTTCCTGCTCTTCCCTCTCCTTTTTCTAAGATTCAAAACGTGCTTTAACTTCTTCATAAGTTAAAGATTCATAATCTTCTTGATGAATTTCTTGATTAGTAGGTCCATTCTGATTACCTTGTATGTTTTGGTCAT
This sequence comes from Sequoia sempervirens, assembly GCA_007258455.2. Lineage (NCBI taxonomy): Eukaryota > Viridiplantae > Streptophyta > Pinopsida > Cupressales > Cupressaceae > Sequoia > Sequoia sempervirens. The sequence goes on along the minus strand of VDFB02075321.1, from coordinate 249,085,683 downwards.
ATTCATATTGAATTCTGAGTCGTTCAGCTTCGAGTCTAGCTTCGAACTCAGCCTATTTTCTAGCTTCAAATTCGGCTTGATTTTGAGGGTTGTAAAAAGGATTTTTCTGATCTTCCAGGGTACAAGGCTCTTCTGTTGAACTATCTTTCCATGTGCCAAAACAATTCTCACCATAAGGTATTGATGATTTATCTTTAATTGTCAAGTACATGTCCTCACTTTTCCCTTTACCTTTGTCAGCCTTATCATCTTTATGTCCACCTACAATTTCAGAGGAGCTTGAATGACCTCCCCTAATTGAGTCTTCTTCTATTCATAGTGCAATGTTTAATAAGGGAATTTACATACCTCTAAAGTGAAAAATAATGGTACTTAGCTATTCTGCTTGAATGCGTATATAGGACTTAGACTCTATAATTAGAGGCATAAATTCTTTGTTATCCTATTAGAGTCCTGCAATTTGTTAGCTCTCAAAAGCAGCAGGTTTGAACCATGAAAGGTTGCCAAGCTTCCACAACGTTTTAGGGTAACAGAACAAGGTTTGAAACAATTAAACCTTCTACTCTCTAGGTGCTGCTAGACCTAGGCGGGTGTACCTATAACAAATGAAGCAGACTTGACTATTGATCTTCTCTTCATTCCATGATTTTTCCACAATGGCAGATTGGAATGGACAAAATAAAAAAAATTTGGTATATATTGTATACGAGCATCCAAAACTAAACCCTAATATGCTTAGTTAAGAAATGTAAAATGTATGAATAAAACTAAATGATGGAAATGGTGAGACCAGTGCCTTATATAATATATGGAGTCAATCTTAAACAATTGACTTCTTTCTGGATTCATTCAAATTGTTTGGCATATTTTATTTATAACCAGTATAAAAATGCAAGGTTGTGATTATTAAGTTCTTAATGATGTAAATGAAATTCCCTTATTACCGTGATTAATCAAAAGGATTTAATCCTTCCTTGAAAGAACCTATCAACCAATCACACAAATATGGCAAATACATACTGATAAACTAGACATAAACTTGTAATATTGATCTAAATAACCAAGAAACATCAATCTTAGAGACAACTCAAAAGTAATTATTTAATAGAGCTAGCTTAGTATTTTCCAAATATGCGACAAATCAGATGATTTTCATTGATATCTCCATGGCTTCAAAACATACAACATAGTCTCAATCCTGTGAAAACATGGTATTCCATCGTATTCTCTATTCTCTATCCTATTCTACCTATATCCCATATTGTTTTCAAAATGGATATTTATACATTGAGAATATGAAAGGATGCATCCTTTGGGAAATAGAAAATACATATTATAAAACAAAAGATAGAGAATAACTAGGATCTATTTAGCCATAAGTGAGTCTTATTGAGGTGGTCCAAATAATCTTGGCACTCATATGTGTCCACATCTCCAATAGCATTCCGGATTGTGATTTCCATCTTGACCATTTTCTCATTTTGCTTTACTCACTTCTTCCAATGTTAACATCCTCTTGAAGAAAGTTGTATTCATGATTTCGACATTGAATCACATTCATTTTTCCCTGGTGAAGCTTCTTTAATTCATATTCAGAAAATGTAATCACAATTTTCTCGGCGGTACCAATTAATTTTGTTCATCCCCTTGCGGTTCATCATAAAATTTCAATGGTAGTTGATTATATGATTTCTTGACTTCAAGTGCAAAGCGCTAACCTTCATCACTTTGAGCCAGCTCTTGAAATTTCTCCATGATTCATCCATCCATCCTTGTATTATCCTTCAATGCAGCAAGTGTAAATTACTCCCCTGTTGTTATTCAGCAGGGATGTCAAATGATCTTGCATCTTCTTGACAATTGCAGCAATAACATCATGCTTTCGAGAATAAACACTTGACCCTACCGGTGGTATTTTCACGAGAGCCTTTCTCTTGAGTAATCATTTTTGGTTGTTCCCATTAAACCAACCAGATCTTTGAATCTATCATTTTCTCTCAACAATTTCTCATTATTTGCTTTATACACTTCTCTTTCTTTTATCAGTAGCTGAATTTGTGCTTTATTCAACTTTGCAACATTTACCCCAATGTCTGCAGTAGCAACAAGATCAGCTTCTCCAGCTTTTAGAGTCATAACATGGCCAAATTCCTTCTCTATATCAATCACCACTGATTTCCTATGGGGTGGGTACAAAGCCCATATCATCAGTGATCCCTCATCAGTATTATACTTGGATCCTGCATATACTTTTGTCACCTTTTCCTTATCAAGCTTGTGAGTAGCATTACTGCCCTTCAAGAAACTATCAAAGACCAATGCAGAGTTCAAAACAAGGCCAGGAAAGATCATGACACTAGCATCTTCTAACATTTTCCTCCCCACTTCAGGAGTCATATTTTTCATTTCATCATCCACACATCTTCTCAATTGAGCCAACAATTGTTCCTCATTTCCAGAAGTAATATCATCAACATTTTCTCTTATCTCCTTCGCCTTCTACTTGTACAAGAATGCCTTGAACTCTGGGGAATGTATAAACTCATCATCAGAGACAAATGATCTGTACTCCATATGCCTTGTATCAACATCACCACTTTTAATACTTTGTTCTCTAACTGGGCAGACATACTGCTGAGTCCTCATCCTAGATACCTTTTATGTTTTACCCTGTGGCACATTAGCTCTTGGTGTTTCCTCATCTCCAGAAGACAATAGCTCAATATCTTGTAGCCATTGGTTATATCTTTCAACTGCCATTTCTGCTTCATCTTCATCCAGATTCCTGATCATATCATCAAAAGGATAGGGTACATGCTGATACCCTCCAAAGTTAATCCTTTCTTTGGCTGAATTGATATATCCTTCAGGGTCAAAGTTTTTCCTGGTTGGTCCTCTTTTCATATTATAGTGCAACAATCTGTCAAGGATTGAATTATATCCCTCTTTAGCCAATACAGTGAAATCACCAAAACACAAAGTACTAGGCATAAAAGCCTGCTTCCCAAAACAACTGAAATGCATCACACTACAGTAATCCATCTGTTTGAAAATTTCCAAATATGCAACCCTGTTTGGAACTGTCCTTGGTAGAATGAGAGGAGCATTTTCAAATCCATACACTCTGATTACTGTAGCTCCCTCCAAACAATACTAGTCTCCCCAGTTATGGTCAATTGGCCCATTGAAGTCTTTCGGCCGAAGGAATCTTTTGATCTCATTAGTCAATGAATAGTTACAAGGATAATGATACAATTTATACAATGTCTTTACAAAATGCTCTTCAAAATGAACGAAACTAGAACCAGCAAACCTACTGTCCCAAATAGTAGTCCACAACTGAACAGGAAATGCTTCACCCTCCTTGCCAATTTGAGAAACTCTCATTTCTAAAGGCCATACCCCTAACTCCTATTTGAAATATAGCACTAAATGCATCAACAATGAATAGTTTCTGAGATGAACAATAGAAGCTCCACTCTTTATAGCCATCAATCCTGAATCAAGCTCCTTAGAAATATATGAAGCATAATCAAATGGCCTAGAATTGTGATATTGAATATCTGCTATGATAACCATTGGCACCATTGACATGAATTCAGAGGCATCCATCCTATCTGCGACACCTTGAAAAATATGTGTACTTCATATAAGGTTCAAACAAATCTACATGATAGGGAGGCCCCTCACTGTCTTCCAGAGGTTCTGGCTTGTTAACCTGTTTGACCCTGTGAATTGGTAACCTCCAACCCTTGTAAGTTGTATCCATTCTTGAAAATTCCTTCTACAACTCCTCACAATTGATTTCCTCATTGCAAAATCCTTCTAATTTGAAAACCTCACCAATTCCTTCTTTTGACATATGTATTTGTGGTTTTCTAGAAGGATCACATATTGCTTTACGCTTTGGATCATAATGATCAACAAGCAATTTTACCAATTCAGCATTAACAAATACATTAGGGCACACCAATTTCCCTACATTCAACTTCCATGGATTACAGACTGGCTCAAAACGATTCCTCCTATGATAGTGGAAATTGAAAAGCTCATATCCCATTACAACAGTCCAGACATCACCTATGAACTTGCATTTGTCATCCATCTTGTCAACTTCTGCCCTAAGCTGTGCGGACCTTCTAGATTTAGGCCCCGAACCAGGTAGTTGATCAATAAGGTCTTGGTTTAGCTTCCTTTCAGTGCCTTCATGCTCTGTATCAGTCTTTTGTTTCTTTCCCTTCGACTGACTGCTCTCACCAAGTTTTCTACCCTTACCCTTTCCAGAACCAGAAGACTCCATTTTCATTGTGTCGAGTGTGAGAAAAACAAAGAAACAGTTACTTACAGTATTCTGCTCAAGCTCCTCAGACTGAAAAAATGTCTCGGTTCTCTGTTCAGCATGCCAATTCACCAGCAATCAATTCAGAAATGAGGAATTGATTAAAACATTACTGTCATTATTGTTTTATCCCATCGTGCCATTAATGAAGCATGAATGAAGCCTCCTTTGAAACTAGCACTATCGCATCAAGTGTCCTATCAATGAGAAAATTTCAAATTTGGGGCGAAATCCATTTTCAACGTTTATTTCACCATTCGCCAAGACACTCTGTGGTCTTATCGACACCTGGAATCAACTTGATGGCTAATGTTTTTGTTTTTCATGTCGCTGTGACAATTCAAAGTCAGGGAAATGTCTCATAGATATCATGATGCCATACAGTTATGTATTCTTCAAAGCATTTTCTAGTCGCTGAGACATTAATGTTCTCACACTGACCAAAATCCTTTATCTTTATGCTCTTCGCCGTAACCTGCAAATGTCGAGGAGACCTCTCGCAGACTTCATCCTGTTTCACCTAAAGTCTTCATTTACATTGGGTCGCCAAGACAAATTTTTACTCTCGCCGATGCAATCTTCATTTCACCTGCTTTGCCGTGACTTTCAAAGTCAAGGAGATGTTATGTAGATATCTTTCCATCTTACCGATATGTACTTTTCAATGTAGTTTCCATTTGCTAAGACAAAATCACCCTTTTACCGATGAATTCTCATTTCAGCATGTCCACCAAGTTTTCTCACCGTAGAAATAAACCCAACCAATGAAACAATACTCTCAGCAAGACAATGAACCTTTGGGAAGACACATACTGGCACCAAATGTCTTACTGAAATCACTCCTCCAGATTATTCCCGTTCGGCAAAACTCACCCCAAACTACATGTCGGTATAATATTCATACTTCGGTGAAACTTATGCCAAAAATTTCTTCTCCTGGCGATGCACATCTCCATCGGCATAAGATTTGACTTGGCAAGACTCTATAGCTTCTCACCGATAGCTTTTTTGAATACCCTTGAACTTGATTAGGCCAAACAATGACCACTTCGCTAAGACCTTCCCTGATGCACATAAATCTTACCGAGACATTTGTTTGCAAGTCAATCGGTAGGAAAAAATGATTTTGTTATGAGTTCATGCCGATACCAATCAGTCTGGTCAAAACAACCCCTTTGCATGCTAGTCGGTAAGACAAATTGAACTCTCTGTGACATTACAACGACGCCCCAGCTTATGCCGATATATTTTTTCTATATGCCTGTCAGCAAGAAAAAATAGTTTGCCAAGACATCCTCCCGAATACTTTTAGCTTGACCGATATACTTCCACATGCACCGGTCGGTGAAACACAATGCATTCGCTATGACTTCACTCTGACAATGACTCCCTTTGCCAAAATGACTCCTTTTTTCGCTAAAACAAGAAAATTTTCCTGCTGATAGTCTGCAACAAACATATATTAGTGAAAAATCAGGTCGGGGAGACTTTTACAATGTCTTGCCGATTCAGGTCCTTTAATGAAATATGAAGAACTTAGTGGATTCAATGGATTTTATGACAAAAAATAAGCAAGACAATACAAAGAGGGAATTTTATGCTTATGATGAGGACTCAATGCTGGAATTCATGAATGCAATAGACTATAAAAATTTCAAAATTTTACAGTTCTAACAGATCCTACTTCGGAAAATGCGAGGAGATGGTGTGGTAATATATTCAACTATAGCTTTGAACTGGTATGCATCAATTTTTGTTGGGATGGAGGATGTAGCTAGTGCCTTTTCTAGGATTTCCCTATGTGTGAGCAATATTTTTAGCAACTCCATGATGGAAATCTTGGCGAGGATCTTTTTTAGTTGATCTAAGACATTATAACCATTAGATATTGACTTTGAATTGGTAGATGGTGCTTTGGGCGGTGGTGAAGGTCCTGGAATGGTAATTTTTCTACCATGTGTGGTGACTCCACACTCGACTCTAAATCCTTTGATATTGACAACTATTACCCACTCATCCGAGGAGGCAACAACATGGTCATAAACATGGTTCACATTATTGTACTTTCCCTTACCATTGTTGTTTCCTTTATTGTGATCGGGCTTTGGATTTGTGTATATTTTAAGATCTTGATTCCTTGAGGGTTTTTCAATGGTTATGGTCTTGTCATCAATGAGATCTTGAATCATATTTTTAAGTCACATGCAGTTGGTTTTCATGTGTCCCTTTATTTTGTGAAAATCATAGAGATGTTTCTCGTTACCATGGTGGTTTAACCTAAGGCTCTTGATAATTTTCGTAAATAGGGATTTTGATGAGATTTTCTTGTACCAGTTGTTGCATAATAGATTTGATTGGTTCCCCAAGTGGTGTTTATTTTTGTTTAGGGGGATATTTTTTCTTTGGGGGTGGTACCCCTTGAGAATTTACCATATGATTGTTGGCTTGTTGTGATGATGGGTTGGCTTGTGTGTTGTTTTGGGTATTGATTTGTGGTTGTTGGTACGTTTGTTGTTTTGTATTCTTCCTTGGGGCACTGATAATAACTTTGGCATCAACAACACCAGCATTAGTGCCATTTTTGTTCTTTTCCCATGTGCAAGGTTTGTCATTGTAACTTGTTGATCATCGATTATCTTGATATGTGGGTGTGCCCCCTTTTTCTATAAGGGATCTTTCGAAGTTGAGCGCTTTGGGGATCAATTAGTCATAGGTTGTTATGCATTGCATTTTCAAATGAAAAGAAAAGGTCCCTTCAAGGTTGGAGATGATAGTCCTGATTTGTTGTTCTTTTGGCATAGCCCATTTTCTTCTATTGGACTTGGATCTCCATTGTTGCAAGAAGAATGTGAATGTTTCTCCCTTGGCTTGTTTTAGGTTAGAAAATTCCAAGCTCATGTCCATGCCTATGTTAAATGAGTAATTTTGTATGAATAAGTCCACAATTTCTTAAAAAAATTTGATTATGAGAGGAAGGTGGTGAACCATTCCATTGTTGGACCAAACAAACTTCAAGGGAAGAGTTGCATGAGATAAGAATCATCATATGCAACTTCCATTTAATATACATGGAATTCCCTAATGTGACTTTAGGATTACCGGTCCCATGATATTTGTTAAATTTTAGTATCTCAAATCCTTGTGGGAATGGAACCATCACAATGCTTCTGTCAAATGGATAGGGGAAAAAATTCCCTAGTGATTTTGTTATCTTTCCTAATTTTATGTCCAACACTTGTTGTGAGAGCAGTTTAATCTATGCGGACAAATCATTTTGTGGATTTGGTGGTGAGATGAATTTGTTTTGGGGTGGTATTGTTGCTAGAGTGAGTGGTGGGTTGACTTGTGTGTTTGTGTTCAAGGAAATTGGTTGTGTGTTCATGGAAGGTTGTTGTAAGTTCTTTTGTGCAAGCAATACTCATTGGTATGCATGTAGTTGTTCTGCCAACAACGCTTGTTGTTGGTCTTGTTATTGTTGTGCCAACAATGCTTGTTGTTGGGATTTTAGCTGAGCTACTTGTTGTTGCACTTGGTATTGTTGTGAAGCTTTTTGGTAAGCTTTTTGTTGTAACAAGGCTTGTGCTTGGGCTTGTTGTGCTTGGTACTAGGCTTTTTCTTGAGCTTGAGCTTGTTGAACAACTTGTGGATCTTGTGTGGCTTGTGCAGCTTGTGTAGCTTGTGTAGCTTGTGTGGCTTGTGCAACTTGTTACTATTGCAATAAAGCTTGGGCTTGTGCTTGGGATGCATGTTGTGCTTGGTGTGCATATGCTTGTTGTGCAGCTTGTTGCGTAGCTTGTGTGGCTTGTTGAGCTTGAAATTCTTGAAGTTCCTTTTGATTTGCTTGTTGGGCTACTTGCAATGTGATACTGTACTGATTTTCCATGTTTGGATTTGGTTGTGGAGGTGGAGGATTTGGTGGAATGGTATGAGATGGTGTGATGAGAGATTGTTTGGGTGGTTGTGGAGGTGCTTTTTGAGTGATGACAAGGGGTTGAGTGGTAGATGGTATGGTTGATGTGTTAGGTCCTCGAGAGACCACATTTTGGAGAGTCTGGAGTGTTTTAGATTGAGTGTTGATTGGTTGAGATGTTTGGATTGGTGCCACTTGGTGTTGCAATGTAAGTGGCATGCTTGGAGGATTTGTTACGATTGATGTGCTAATTTGACTTTTGATTGGTTTTGGATTGTTATGTTGGGTAAAGGGGGTTTCCCTATACCGTGGATTGGTGTGGATGTTGATGTCAAAAGAGAAAATGATGGGAAGATTAGAGGTGTATTCCCTTGTAAAAGTGATGATGATGTATCAAAAGTCCCCCCTTGTCCCAATAAACCCACTTGTCCTTGTGATATCATGGGGAGAGAGACTTGTGTATCAAGAGAATATGTCGGCAATGTGGCGAAGGTAGATGAATTTTTAGTGTCATGGAAAATGAGTGGGACATACAGATGTTGTGTCTTCTAGGATGGTGTTAGGCTTACCCAAGATTGTGTTTGCATTCAAGTATTGGTTGTTTAAAAGGGGATGTGTTTGAAGAGCTTGGAGTAATTAACTCCCCTTGGTAATCACAGGTTGACTTGGAGCATGAGATGATGTTGGTTGTAGGATGGGTTGGATGATGTTTGGGATGGAAGGTATGAATGATACTAGTGGCATTTTCCTAAGAGGTTGTTACACAATAGTTCTCACATCAAAATCAAAAGGGAGTTTATCCCCTTCCTTTACTAATGCTAACATGTATTGTGTGGGATTGAGTCTCATAACTATGTTGACAATCTTGTGTGTTTTAGTATTTTGGACTAGCTCAATTATCTCATCTTGGGGCATTCCTTGGTAGTTATTGGTGACATCCTACACTTGACAACCTCCCTCTTGAAGATATTGTGGTAGTTGAGGGGGCTTAAGTGGGGGGTTGCTAGATACCATGTGGTTGAATTCAGATATAGTTTGACTCAAGTCACTCAAAGTGGATGTTTCTTTGTTTTTCTCCATGTTTTTCTTGTGTTGAGATCTTGTTTGGACCATAAAATAAGGATCAAATTTTAGGAATATGGGAGGTAAACCTCTAACTCCTTAGGTTTTTTGTGAGATGGGACTTGATTGATGTTTGGGATGGATGAAGGTGTTGATTTGATCCTAAGTGAACCCAAAGATTTTTTTTTACAAGGCCAAGATATTGAAGAACATGCTATACCTCTAAAAGTTTCAATCTTATAATGTGAGATACTCAAAACGTTGGGAAAGACATAGATTTTGATAATAATAGAATGAATACATGTTTGGATTATCCTTTAAAGCACATTTGTAAAAGTTGTAAACCAATCTATCTGACTACGTAAAGTGTTGGAAGATGTTTCTTAAGATCCTTTGGACTAAGATGCTTATGACTATTGATAAACTTTGGTTTTGGGATTTTGATGTTGCAGGAAGTCATTTGAACAAACACATATGTGGGGTTCAATTGTCTTTTATCTTGATTAAATCAATTCTTTTTACCACATCGACACTTCTTGCTTAGTTTTCAAACTGAATGTCTATGTCTCAATTCCTTTTCATTCCACAAGATCCATTATGTGAAAATCAAAGAATCAAAGGCATAGCTTTCCCAGGTTGACTTTAGAGAGAGAAAATTGAGATATAGGCCAAAATATTTAGAAGCCTCTAAGGATAGAATCCCTAGGGACAAGCAGTAATATATGGACTCTTCAAGGATATTTTCTCTATCAAAAGGGTTTGAAATTTTGATGACTTGATGAATGCTTGTTTCAAAGTTTAGATCCAAGCAAAGTATTTAACTGACTCACAAACAACAAAAACCTAGGATAGATGATGCAAGACCATCCCTAGTTCTTGGAAATCTTGCATCAACCAAAAATATTTTCATTTCAGTTTGTTCTAGTTTCAATTCTTGAATAGGTCATTTTGGAAAATTCAGTGTTTCGTCATATTTGCTCACTGACCCTGTGGATCTATGGTTACATCACGGAAATGTTCATTTTCCTTGTTCCAAGATTTGAGCATGATTGGATCATTTTTTGGAAAGTTATCACTTCTGAATTATGTGGAAATTTCTTGAACCAGCACTAGAATAATTTCAAAACCTAGCAGCTAGTTTGATCGCTTCTAAATCTTTCTTGTACCTTGCAGCTCTTGACGGTGTGATTCAAATTGTTCTTTGGAGTGTCACCGACCTTAATTTAGGTCCATACTTCATCTTATGTATTCATCAAGGAGTATTTCAAATTTGAGGCTGACATATTCATGCACCTGTTACATTCTCTTCCATTGGAGATTTTATTGATCTTTGGCCAACACAAATGATTCTAGATCTCAAGATGTGATATAAATCATTGTAATCGATCATTTGAAAGGAAGTTGAATTAGAATATAGGACTAGATATGTAACATTTCAGCTCACATTAAGGAGCATATAGGAATTTTGTATGTCAAACATGTTATATCAGGCCTGTGAGCCAAATCTGTAAGCCTAGATGTTGTCGGTTGTTTGTAATCGAATTTTCTAATAATAAGAATGTTTGAATCTACATTTTCCTCCATATTTTGTGTTGCTTCCATTGTGTGACTCTTTTTGCATGGTCCAAATTGTTCTCTTTGAGGACCCTCCTACCATGGTTGCACCAAATTGGTATGAGAGTGAGATTCATTCCTTGTGATATTGTCATAGTTTGTGGAGTCCTATTGAAGATTTTTTGTAGGGTGGCAGACTAGGATCTGACCTACAGCTATAGAGGACTTGTGTAAAGATGGTGGGAAGAAGGAATGCTATAGGAAATGGAGCATTTGGAAATGTAGACCCAACTTTAATGGATATTTTGAGAGGAATTGTTGTCAAATTAGATACAGTCCAAATGGCCTAGAGGAGAGGTTGACTAGTTGATAATGTGAGTGATGAAGAGGTAGAAGTTCAGGATGAAATTAGAAGAGAAGGTCAACCTGGCTTGGATTAGGGAGAAGAGAGGTTCATAAGAGCCCTAACTAGAGAAAATACCAAACCACAATTCAATCCACTAGATTATAATGGTAAGTTGGATTCGAATGAAATGCTTGATTGGATAACAAAGATGGAAAAGTATTTTGATTTTGAAGGTACCACTAAAGATAAGAAGGTGAAATTCACCTGTAAAAAGTTGAAAGGACATGCATCCCTTTGGTGGGAACATTTGCAGATAGATAGGCAAAGAAGAGAAAAGGAGAAGATAAAATTATGGGATCAGATAGTCAACAAGTTGAAGACAAAGTTTATGCCTATAGATTATCAAATCAGTTTGTTCCAAAAGGTGTAGAATTTGAAATAGGAGTTAAGTGTGGAGTATACCGAGGAGTTCTACAAGTTGCATATCATATTCAGACATTCAAAGGATGAGGTTGAACAAGTAGCTAGATATGTGAATGGTTTGAAGTCATCTATACAAGATGAGATTAGTTTTATCAAGTTGTTGAGTGTGGAAGAAGCATATCAATGTACTCTAAAAGAATAAGAGAAGCTAAATAAAAGACAAGAGAAAAGATAGAGAGGAATAGGTGGAAGATTTCAGAGAGGAAGAACTTTTACTGGAGGAGGAAGACGAACTTTTGTAGATCAGAATAAAGACAAGGAATTCAGAAAGAATGATAATTCATATCGTAGAGATGATGAAAACTCTTACCAAAGGGGAGGATATGGTGGTTACCAGAATGAAGGTTATAGAAAAGATGATAAAGGCTAGGAGAAAAGAGTGTTCAGAGGAGCTTGTTTTAAATGTGGTGGAGAAGCACATAGAGCATTTGAATGTAATCTAGGAGAGACAAGCATAAAGACAGAGAATATTAGAAGAACAACCTTTGTTGAGGAAGATCATGTTGGATCAACTAATAAACCAGAAGGAGAAGTGTTGGTGAGTAGAAGAGTATTATGTCAAAGTAAGTTGGAGCAGGAATGGTTGCAAAGAAAAAAAATATTTTGGACCAGATTGAAGGTAGCTGGTAAATGTTGCAATGTGATTGTTGACAATGCAAGCTCAGAGAACCTGTTTTCTAAAGAAATGGTGACCAAATTGAAGTTGGAAAGATTGAAACACACGAAGCCTTATCAGATAGCATTGATACAAGATGAGCATAAGGTACTAGTAAGTGAACAATGTTTGGTAAAATTGAAGATAGGAAATTATCATGCCTATGGATGTATGCCATATTTTGTTGGGAAGACCTTGGTAGTATGATAGACAGGCTATTCATGATGAAAAGAAGAACACATATACTATTGTTGCTAATGGGATGCAAAAAACTTTGTTACCATTGGAGGATGTCCCTAAAGTTGAGGTTTGTATGAATGCTAGAATTTTTCTGGTTGATAGAAGGAGATTTTTGGATGGAATGATATATTAGAATATGTGTTATGCCTAGGTTCCTAAGAAGACTAAAGACTTGAAGCATGTAGAAGAATAACCAGAAGAGATAAAAGAGTTGTTTATAGAATATGAGGAGATCATTTCAAATAATGTACTTGATGGATTACCACCTGTGAGGAGTATTAGTGATTGCATGGATCTGATTCTTGGAGCTAGTTTTCCTAAAGAAGAAACACACCGGATGAAACCTATAGAGATTGAGGAGCTGAATAGACAAGCACAAGAATTGTTGAGGAGAGGTTTGATTAGAGAAAGCTTAAGTACTTGTGAAATACCTATTGTGTTGTCACCTAAGAAGGATGGAGAATGGAGGATGTGTACAGACTCTAGATCTATAAACAAGATCACAATGAAGTATAGATTTCCTTTACCGGAGATGGATGACATTATGGATTGTTTGAGTGGAGCTAGATACTTTACAAAGATAGACTTGAAGAGTGCATATCATCAGGTCAGAATCAGAGAAGGGGATGAGTAGAAGACAACGTTCAAGACAAATGAAGGATCGTATGAATGGTCGGTGATGCCTTTTGGATTGACAAATGCACCGAGTACTTTCATGAGGCTGATGAATGAGGTATTGAATAAATTATTGGGTATTTTTGTGATTGTTTATTTGGATGACCTCTTTATTTTTAGTAAGAAAAGGGAAGAACATTTGTTGCATATAAGACAAGTTTTGCAGAGGTTAAAAGAAGAGCAACTATTGATAAACATTAAGAAGTGTAGTTTCATGAAGGAAGAATTGGTATATCTGGGATTTGTGATATCTATGGATGGATTGAAGATGGACCCTAAGAAGGTAAGATAAATTAATGAATGGCCTACACCAGAATGTATTGGAGAGGTAAGATCATTTTATGGATTGGCTAGTTTCTACTGAAAGTTCATTAGGAATTTCAGTTCTATTTGCAGTCCTACAATAGAAACAATGAGAGGAGACACGAAGGATTTTAGATGGACATTTGGAGCAAACTAGATTTTTCAGTTGTTAAAATAGAAGGTGACTGAGCAGCCTGTGTTGGCTTTACCGGACTCTAGTAAGGTATTTCAAGTAGACTATGATGCAAGTGGAAATGCAATTAGAGCAATATTAAGTCAAGAAGGAAGACTAGTATCCTATTTTAGTGAGAAATTGAATGATTCTAGGAGAATATATTCAGTGTATGATCAAGAGTTTTATGCCATAGTTCAAACCTTGAATAAATTGAGACATTACTTATTTCCTAAGGAGTTTGTGTTGTATATGGATCAACAGGCTTTGCAATATTTTAATAGTTAGGGTAAGTTGAATTAGAGACACATGAGATGGGTAGAATTCTTGTAGAGTTATACTTTTGTTTTGAAACATAAGAGTGGAAAATCAAATAGAGTTGTTGATGCTTTGAGTAGAAGAAGGAATTTACTGACAGAGATGAAAGTGGAGGTATTAGTATTTGATGAATTGAAGAACTTGTATGAGGAAGACCCAAATTTTGTGGAACCTTGGAGAGCTTGTAAAGAACCAGTCTTGGAGGATAGGAGTCAGTGGTTGGATTATTTCATTTAGGAGGATATGTTGTTCAAAAGAAATTAGTTGTGTATACCTCAGAGTTCAATGAGAGATAGCTTGGTGAAATAAAAATATAGTGGAGGACTCGTAGGACACTTTGGAGTTGATAAGACAATATCATTGGTAAGTGAGAATTACTTTTGGCCACAGATTCATAAGGATGTTAGAAATTTTTTGCAAAGTTGTAGAGTTTGTCAAGTTGCAAAAGGGAGTAGTCAGAATGTTGGGTTGTATAAGCCTTTGACAATTCCGAAGAGACCTTGGTTGGATATCAGCATGGATTTCATACTTGGATTGCCGATGACACTAAGAGGTAATGATTCTATATTTGTGGTAGTGGATAGATTTTCTAAAATGACACATTTCATACCTTGTAAGAAGACAATAGATGCAATACATGTAGCAGATTTTTTTTTCAAGGAGGTGGTGAGATTACATGGATTACCTAGGAGTATTATTTCAGACAGAGATACAAAGTTTGTTGGTTACTTTTAGAGGAAACTTTGGAAGAAGTTAAAGACAAATTTGAAGTTCAGTTCTACATTTCACCGACATAATGATGGATATAAAGAGGTAGTAAACAAGAGTTTAGGAAATTTGCTGAGATGTTTGGTTGGAGAGAAGATCAGAAGTTGGGATTTAGTTCTTGCACAAGCAAATTTTTCATACAATAATTTAGTAAACATGAGTACCAAAAAGACACCTTTTGAGATTGTTACTAGAGTTGATCCTAGAGGTATATCAAAATTGTGAGATATCAGTAAGGAACATAAAAGGAGTGCAGAAGCAAAGGAATTTGCAAAACATATGAAGAAAGTGCATACTCAAGTGAAACGACAATTGGAAGATATGAACCAGAAGTATAAGGAGCAAGCAAATGAAAAGAGGAGACATAAGGAGTTCAAAGTTGGAGATAAAGTGATGGTATATTTGAGGAAGGAGAGATTTCCAAATGATACATACAATAAGCTGAAGATGAGAAAGTTTGGACCCTATAAGATTTTGAATATGTTTGATTCAGGAAATGCATATGAAGTGGAGTTACCGGATGACATGGGAATATCACCTACATTTAACATTGTAGACCTACATCAATATGATGAAGCAGAATTTAGTGAAGACAATAAAGTTGAAATGGAGAATCAGTTTTCTAAACAACAGTTAGATGAGATAGAAGACATTTTGGATACTAGAGATGGAAGGAAAATGCGTGGAAGATAGTACAAAG
This sequence comes from Sequoia sempervirens, assembly GCA_007258455.2. Lineage (NCBI taxonomy): Eukaryota > Viridiplantae > Streptophyta > Pinopsida > Cupressales > Cupressaceae > Sequoia > Sequoia sempervirens. Next base: position 249,070,158 of record VDFB02075321.1, on the reverse strand, counting down.
AATATCTTGTGAAGTGGAAAGGCAGACCAATGGAGGATTCTTCTTGGATTTCTTAGGTTGAGGTAGACCGTGTTGGTTTTCCTTTAGCCCCAGAAAAGTGAGGGACTCACTTTTCAATCAACCCCAGGTGTCTGATGCAAGAGCATCCCTAGTTCTTAGCAATCTTGCATTAAGAAAAAATATTTTCATTTCAGTTTGTTCTAGTTTTAGTTCTTGATCAGTTCATTTTGGCATATTCAGTGTTTCATCATATTTTCTCTCCAAACCCTGCAGATCTATGGTTACATCATGGACATGTTCATTTTCCTTGTTCCAAGATTTGAGCGTGATTGAATCATTTTCTGGAAATTTATCGCTTCTGGATTATGTGGCAATTTCTTGAACTAGCACCCAAATAATTTCAAAACCTAATGGCTAGTTTGATCGCTTATGGATCTTTCTTGTACCTTGTGGATCTTGAAGGTGTGATTCGAATTATTTTTTGGAGTGTCACCGACCTTAATTTAGGTCCAAACTTCATCTTATGCATTCATCGAGGAGTAATTCAAATTTGAGGCTAACATATTCATGCACCTGTTACATTCTCTTCCATTGGAGATTTTATTGATCTTTGGACAACGCGGACAATTCTAGATCTCAAGATGTGATATAAATCATTGTAATCGATCATTTGAAAGGACGTTGAGTTAGAAGATAGGACTTGATATGTAAGATTTCAGCTCGCATTAAGGAGCATATAGGAAGGTTGTATGTTGAACATGTTATATCAGACCTATGAGCCAAATCTATAAGCCTAGATGTTGTCAGTTGTTTGTAATAAAATTTTCTAATAATAAGAATTTTTGAATCTAAATTTGCCTCCATATTTTGTGTTTCTTCCATTGTGTGACTCTTGCTGCATGGTCTGCATTATTTTCTTTGAGGACCCTCCTACCATGGTTGCACGAATAGAAAGAACAATATTTGTTGAGTCCCCACTTGGATTTCTCCAAACAATGCGACAAAGTGAACAACTAGAGATTTGGCGACACTGGATCCCCTCCACGACACACACTTCTCAGGACCACCAAATCTAAAAATCCTTAAAATTTGAAGATCAAAATTATTTATTATGTTTCTTCTTTGAATAGTACGAATGTGGAGAAGCTTAGAAATGATCATTCTTGAACCAACAAATAGTAAGGATTTTTGCTTCTAAACAAATTGGTTCTTAGTTCGGGCAATCGGGGACATGGCACCTTGTGAGTGTCCAATAAGCCACTAAAGTCATTAATCCATCCTACTAGGGGCTCTTATATTTTTTACAGTAGTACCCCCTTCTGAAAGACACTATATGGCTAAGGCCTACATACCGTGAGGACTTGACAGTTTAGTCTTATCAATTAATAGACCATCCCGAGTGAAAAACTCATTGGAGTCACATTCGAGTTGTTCTTAGACAAGCCCCTCTAAAGGTAACAAAAGTGAAAGAGTACACTTATAGTTCGACCACCCAGCTGACGTAAAGTGCAAGGAGGGAACACAAACAATGAAACTTTCTCACACAAGCATGATTGCTCAATTTTAAACCCAAATTTGAAATGTGCAGGTAATTTTTTAGACAACCAATGTCACTAGAATGATTTTTATTCTCAAGATTGTTGTGAAGTGCGAGAGAAGTGCATATGAATTTGAATGACACAAATTGCAAAGAAAAAAATACAAGACAATGAAAGCACAAGTTCATTTTAAGCCCCAAAGTAATAATGAGTTCTTTTTAGAGCAACAAAAACCAAGTATGAAGTTGTTTGCTCAATTTTAACCCAAAATCAAATTCTAGTAAGTTCTTAATGTTCAATTTTAACCAACTTTGACAAAGCTTGAGTTGTTTGTAAATTTTATGCCCAAAATAATTCTAGTTGGTCCTAGAACAAAAAATAAAATACAGAATTGGAAGGCCTAAGCTATTACAATGAGCATTAAGAAATGCTTTTAAGTCTTCGACTCAATTTTCCCCCTATCCAGCAAAGGCGACGTTATGCAACAAATGTGACACTTTGTAACTATGTGAAAGTAATGTTGTAAGAAAATATTGTGCTCTGGTGCAAGTGAAGGCGGTGCTCTATAAAGGTTAGAGATAGAAAATGCGATGCAATTTCAAAGGCGGTGTTCTACAGAACCAAAAGATAAGATGGAAAATAGAAAGGTCAAATACAACTCTTTAGCAAAAGCAATGCAACAGTGACGTACAAATGCAGTGTAACGTGGTGAATGCGGCTCTAGAATAAAAAGTGATGCAATAAGAAAAGGTGACATTGTATGTGGCAAGGGCGGTGTCACTCCCTTGTAGTTGCACAAATATGAAAATTTTGGCCAAAAACAGTAAGATAAATTGGTTAGCCTCCCTCTAGCACCAAAATGTGAGTGTCAAATCTGCAATCAACTAAGAAGGATGAAAAAAATGTTTCAAACATGTTAGAAACCAAATCAAACACTTCCTGTGAGATTATTTAACCAAATTCAAGAGAAAACATTCAAATAATAACAAACTAACAAAAAATAGCATGTAGTCTAAATAGAACTAGCTAAACCTCCATCCCATAGGGGGAGTGGTGCTCCTTTGATGTGGAAAGAATCCCTTTCCCAATCCCTTTGATATGCTTTGGTAGATTTTGATGATCCAAGTGTGAAAATGACTCCAAATGGTGATAACTATGCTTGAAAATAATGAAAGTGATGGATTGCTATGAATTGAAATTCCTATAGTGATAATGCATGAAGTTGTGAATACATATTGTGAAAATGATGCTTCTATTTATAGAAGCCAATGGTTGAAGAATGAGAGGATTTTATGAAAGTGGGATAAAATGGGAGCCAGTGAGAATGTGCCAAGTGTCACAATTCTATTGGAGGAAGGTAGAGCACATTTTGGAAAATGTGTGAGTAGAGGAGGATGGAAGAGAAGTAAATGAGAATGGTTGAGGATTTGAAAGGTTGTAAGAGGAATTTGAATGAATGTGGTTGGAGATTTTGAGAGGATGTGAGAGAAATTATTGCATTTGTAAGAGGAGTTATTGAGGATGTCAAAGGTTTTTGAAAAACTTTGGAGGGAAATTGAATGAGAGGTGGTTGAGGGGAATATTCCTTGGAATATGCCTTTGTGAGGATAAATAGAGGAATTAGTTCATTAAAAGAAATGAATTTCATGTGCAACCTGGTTAGTTGATCATGGGTTGATTTAACTCTTGGGGAGTTAAAAATTGGAGGATTTATTAATGATGATTAGAAAGTGGTTTAGGATTAATTAATCCAACATTAATTAATTGGAATGGATTAGGAGATTGTGACATTTGATTTGATTTATTTAATCAAATGAGAAGACTTAGGGGGATTTAATCAAATGTTTAGTTAGACGGGTGAATTAATCAATAAAATTTAATTATTTTATTAATAGTTGAATTTGCTAATTTTAACTAAATAATGTTGATTATTTAATTAATTGATGAATTTGAAGTGATTTGGGAAGAGATGGTGTTAATTTATCAAAATCAGATGCATGTATCAATCAAGACTTTTTTGGTGTCTACACTTAGCATCCATTTCATTTTCATTTTTTTTTTTGAATTTTTTTATACTTATCTTAGAAAGCTTTTGATTTCTCTCTTAAAAATGTAACCCAAGTCATTCTAGAATAGTCATCAATAAGAAACATGAAATACCTTTCACCTTGTTGACTCCTTGTTCTTGTAGGTCTACGTAGGTTAGTATGAATTAGCTTTGATGGCTTTGTAACAGAGCACTCCTTTCTCTTGAAACTTATCTTGTTTTGCTTTCCCATTTGATATTTCTTACATAATGTGTTTGCAGGCTTGGTTATCTTAGGAATATCTCTCACTGCATGAGTAGAGATGATCTTTACCATATTTTCAAAATTGATATGTTCCATTAACTTGTGCCACAACGAACACTCACCAGAGTAAGTAGATTCTTCTATTTTTCCTAGCTCCTTTTGTAACTAGTCTTTTGGATCCTTCCTTCCTAATCCCACATCTATTGGCATGAAATGTAAGGTTATATCCTTTTCTACACATCTAACTAACACTAAGAAGATTATGCTTCAGTTCTTTGACATAGAGGACATCCTCACTCTGATTCTTTCCATCAATTTTTATAGAATCCTTTCCACAAATTTTTGTTGACTCATCACCACCAAACTTGGAAGCTCCACCATTATGCTTCAAAACAGTGATGAACCTTCCCTTGTCACTAGTCATGTGGATAGAGCAACCACTATCAATCACCTAAGCATTTGTTTTTTTCCTTTGCCTGAAAGGAATTCCACACAACCATAGATCTTCCAGTACCTTTATCAACCTACAAGGTACCAGACTTCTTACATCCTCAAATATCAACCTTTTTGTCTTTCAAAGTCATGAATAAGGTTTCATCATTTGAATCATTATCCTCATCTTCTAAAGAAAAATTGCTTTCCTTGGAATAGAAACCCCTTTTGAACTTCTCTCTTTTTACTATCATCTAATTCTTTATAAGGACACTTAGATGCAAAATGACCAATCCTCCAACAATTGAAACACTTGAAAGGTAACTTACCTTTGTATTTCTTGGTACCTTTTTTCAATATTTTCACAATTTTTTCTTCCACCTCATCAAAGTCAACATTTTGATATAATCTTTCATCTTCCACCTTTTTACTCGTTTTGAATGCAACTTCCTTATTTGGAACATCTTTTTAAAATTCTCCCATTTCAAAGGCTTTTAGAGTACCAAACATTTCATCTACTGAATACTTATCCAAGTCCTTAGACTTCTCAGTAGTAGACACTTTATGACTATAATATTTAGGGAGAGTTCTCAGAACCTTCTTAACAATCTCATCTTCTTTCACTTCTCCACCAAGACCTTTGATGCAAATAACTACTGCATCCACCTGAACCATATAACTAGCAATGTATTCATGCTCTGTCATCCTCAAGGTCTCATATCTAGTCTTTAATATTTGCATCTTGGCTTCCTTTACTTTATTATCTCCTTCATCAATTTTGCTCAACTTTTTGCATACATCCTTAGCATAATTGCAACTCATCACCTTTAGAAGTTCTGAATTAGCTAACCCACACAAGATAGCATTATTTTCCTTGTAATTATTCCCATACAAACTAATCTTGGTTGGATCTCTTGGAGGAGCAGAAAGAGTAGTAAAACCATCCATGATAGATTTTCAAACACCAAACCTTGGAGAGTTTAGATGGCCTTCCATTCTCAACTTCCAAAAGGTATAATTTGATCCATCAAACCTAGGAACCTTGTAAGATCCATCCTATGCCATCTTGGACCTTTCCTCAAGTGGTTAGGATTCTTTAGAGGAACTTGGTTCTAATACCAATTATTGAACACACCCAGATACTAAGAGGGGGGTGAATCAAAATATTCAAAACTTAAACCCTTTAGATCTTAAACCCTTCATCGATATGAAACTTTGGACTTTTAATAGGATCAAAAACTTATGAATAGATCATAAAAACTTTAAAAAGTTAGAAAAAGTGAAAGATAAAAAAATAAAAAATACATGCACAAGATAACACTAGATTGATTTGGAAAACCCAAGGAGGGAAAAACCACAGAGAGAAATTGTGGTGGTGTGGAGCCTGATCAGTCTCCAAGTGGGAGATTGTTGGTATGTGGCGACTGATCATGCTATACTGTATAGCCCATGGTATACTGTACACCCTAGCCCCCCGCCCTTTTATTCTGGAAGCTTCTAAGCTTGGTAAAAGGGGTTCGGATGGGTATTTCAGTATGATGAAAAACGCGATTATTCGCGAAGATTGTAATAAGGTTTTACACTGGATAATAAAAGTGTTGGATGGCTGCGGTTTGGTGGATGTAGCCCAGAATTGGGTGAACCACGTTAAATCTTTGTGTTATAATTTATTCTGTGAATGTTTTAGTTTCTCAGTATTTGTTTATATAAAATCTGCATTTAATTGTTAGATCTGCCATCTCTAACCCTAACAGAAATCTCTCAAAATAGGAAGCTCACTGCTTACAAAATTATAATTTGTTTTATGGATCACTACCTAAGGAAGCACATTGATACTAGAAGGACTTGCAATATAAGGTGAACAACCTTAGGGAAAGATACAAATAACTTGTAGTACTGAGGTGCACAACTCTAGGTCGAGATAAAAATTACAAGGACATTTTGAAGACTCGCTGTCTGAGTAGGACACATGAAAATTTAGAATTACATTTGTCAAAACAACACTCTATTGACTAAGCCATTAAATATCATTTCTCTTTTCTTTCCACAATTCACTACTTTATTCCATACTTGTACATCACCCCACACTCTCACTCATCTTGCAACTAATTTTTTCTTGCATTTATATCCTTTACACGATCTCAAAACACCAATTAGGTCAGCCAAAACAAAATACAAACTATGATCTCAACAAGTCATCCACAAAAACATAATGTGATCCTATCTAAAAGATAGAGAGGACCAAAAAAATCTTATTACATCTTCCAATGTGATCCCAAATAACACACACCCTAGAATACATCAACCCAAATCAGAAAGGAAAAGTGTAGATGAAACATGTAGCACAATATTAGTCAGCCCAAAAACACACATACAACTAAATTTACTCAATGTGGTTCACAAAAAGATGGGTCAGGACCCAAAAGAATCTTAACACGACTTGATATGTTGGTGTAGACCCCCAAACACATGGTGCAAGAAAGATAACAACCCCTATTGGCCGAATATCCACAAAATTCTTAAAAAATCAACTCAATGTGATATGTGATACCAAAGAGACAAACCATTAACATGCATACCACAAATATATGTTTCATCCAACAACACTTCTAGAAACTTCTTTCACATTTTCATGCCACAAACCAAAAAAAGTTAGAACACTTCATCTTAATATACCATCATGATATAATCTCTTTTGATAACAACCATACTCAATACATATTTTCCTATCATCAAACAAGGTATGAAATCCAACCATGAACATCAACAACTCATCCTAAACAAGGCATGACTACATCCAACCATGAACATTATCAACTTATTCAAATAAGGCATGACTATATCCAACCATGAACATCAACACAACATCGATGGTAGATAATGCTAAACACTTGTGCAACAATCTCATAAACATATGTGCAATAATATTTTCAAGTGTTGACATTAATGACAATCAATGTGAATAGAATACTCTTTGGACTTTAAACTTATCCTCGTCTTCTTTCCAAACTAACATTCCTTACACACAGTACTTACAGGCTTGACTATATGAGGCATATCTCTTACCTCATGTGATGAGCTGATCTTCACAAGATTGCCAAAATTGATGTGTCCCATTCTCATTTACTAAAGCTTGCATTCACTTGCTTGTCCCAGAATACAACTTTTTCCCATTGACATCCTTTAGACTATATTTGTCACCATTTGTCCTAGATCCTTCTATAACCAGTTTTCCACTCCCATTTTTTGATTTCACAGCCTCTTTCATTGAATATAAGACTATATCCATTTTTGCACATCTGACTCACACTAAGAATATTGTGCTTGATACCTTTAACATAAAGAATTTCTTTTGTCATATTCTTTAAATCAATACTTATTGTACCTTTTTCACCAATTTTTACTAAAATTTCATCTCCAAGCTTCACTATGCCTCCATTCCACTTCATAAGCTTGAAAAAATTGCTCCTATCCCCTTTCAAGTGGTTGGAACAACCACTATCCATCAAACCTCGGCACCTTGTGAGACACTTCTTATCTCATCTTGAATCTTCCTCAAGTTGTTAGACTTGTTCTAAGGAACAAAGCTTTGATACTAATTTTTTAACACATTGAAATACTAAGAGGAGGGATGAATCGGTATTTTATCAAATCTCAACCCATCCAAAATAAAAAATAACTTAAACTCTACTACATAAGCAAGAACATGAAAGAATAAGACAATGCACAATTCAACACAAAAATAGATATATGTGGAAAACCCCGCAGGGAAAAAACCATTATGAGAAAAGTTGCTAGGAGCTACTGTCCTAATCCAACCTCACAATATGAATAAAATTTAGAACTTTATTTTAGGGCTACAACCCAAGGAGGCTACAACTCCATAATTATAGGTTTTAGGGTCACTCCCAAGGAACCTAAAACTTCTTGATTATACTTTATTTTAGGGCTACAACCCAAGGAAGCTACAACTCCCTAATTTGGGCACACACTCAGGAAAGATTATAGAATTGTAGTCCTTCCACTATCTGAAGCTGGAAATTAATCTCACTCCTTTTGATGATTGGAATTATGATTTGTCACTTCTCTTTTGATTATTATAGTTTTACTTTGTCACTTCTTCAAATATCTTCTTAGATGCTTACTAGCTCACTACTTTTAGGAATCAAGAATTCTTGCCTTTGGCTGACTTCCTCCAAGAAACAATTAAGCACACTTCTTCACTTTGCTTATGTCATAGAGATATGATCAAGATGAAACTGGACAAGATCTACCACTTCCACTCTTTCTCTTTCAGTTGGTTACATAATTGTCATAATGTATCACACACATCCATCACCCTATATCAACTAGGTTTATAATTTATACATGATATTAAATTGAGTACATTTCACATGTCAACCTACAACAAAAATAATGCATGTTCAAGTCGGCTAAGGATAAAACAATCAACATGAAACATGTAGAGGGAAAGACCCAAAAGACTACACACAACACCAGGAAGAGTAAAACACCTTTCATATTCTGACACATGCTTAACTTGATCCCAAACTATCTTCACAATGTCTATCTTCTACGAACATCATTCTTGTGCTTTGCAAATATAAATTAGGTCAAGCATAAATAGAGAATTATAAAACTTGTAGCATGTCAGCCAACACATCATTGGCAATACACATGAATGATAAATCATTACTTGCATCTCTTCCAGATGAGTTAGTATGACCCATACAACACCTTCAAACACTCCATAAGCTCCTCTCACACTTAAATGTGGGGAACACATCATTGACTTACCTTAGTTAGCCTCAACATGAGCATAACTTCAAAAAATGACTTGAAACATATGTATGATACTAGAAACAAGAAATATATTAATGTGCTTCAACCCTTAGTGAACATGAGACACGTGGAATTTATCCACACAAACTCATACAACTAAAATTCACAACCTTCTACTAGCGCAAGTAAACAAACATTAAATCCAGTCAACAGACAACACAATCCTACACTTTGTCACTTATAACTTTCTCTACAAAAAGATTATTGACATGAAACTTGAGATATGACACCTTTACATCTTCATGAACTTAACTTTTGATCTGGAAAACCATATCTACAAATGTGGAGATATGTAGAACCAATATTTTTACCTCTAAGAACATCTTCACAAAAATGACACATTCATAAGTTTTTCATTGTCAAAAGAACCTTTCAAGTAACTCAAATGATTTGAAACTTGGATCACACATGCCTTGACACAAATTGAAGCTAACCTCCAAACTGTAGGAGCAAAACATCATTAGCAAAAAATGTTGAGCATTTCTCAAAGACTCTAGCAACCAAACAACCAAAATGCAACATACTCCAATGAAATTTTAACATCAATGACAACCAAACTAAAACATATTTATGGTCTAACAAAATATCACTACCAAGAGAGAGATGAATATAGAGAGAATATACTTGTCTGGAAAGGCTTCTATAGTCTCATTTTCACACCAAACTCTATATCACTAAACATAACTTTGGGCCATGACTTCCCAAGAAATGAGAGCATGATATTTTAAAATTATATACTTAATGAGTCATAGATGGGCTTAAAAATTTAATTATACGAATAAAAATAGAAATATAAAATTTCAACTTCATACCTTAAAATATAGGTCAAGGTAATATCTTATAAAGGATGGTTAGGAGGATTTATATGCCTTAAAAATTATGTGAGAACATGACAACTAGTCACCTCCTTAAAATTGCAATTCCTCGTATATGATAAATTAATGACTTATTGAAAGGTCATCAATGAGAAAGTGGGGGGATTGGCGAAGGCTTATGTAGTATTTTGTTCACTCCAAAAACTATAGCCCTAACATATACCTTTGTTTCATGACTTCCCAATAAATGAGAGGGTAATCATTTTAAATTTTATTTTTCGTGAACTAAAAGGGGCTTAACAAGAAAAATTACAGAAAAAATCAAGTAAAATAATACATATATGATACGTATCTAAAAATAACACTTTTAATATGGTGAAGGATAGTATTTATAAACCTAACTAAAGGCTATAAAATTAAAAAAATAAAAAATCACACAAATTCACAATAACAAACAAACATAGGATGAAATGGAAGATCCAATATTTAGATTATTGAAAGATCAATAGTACAATATGGGATCACAAATGAATTATTCATAAAGTATATTGATCACTACTATCTAATTTATAGCTTGACGATCATAGAAGTATGAATGGGTTACTAGGTATGGATGATTCTGAGTGTTGGGGAGTGGGTATAGACAATGAGATGATTGCATTGGATAAAATTCATACATGGGACTTAGTGCCTTTTCCTAATGGTAGTAAATGGGTGTTCAAAAGGAATATTATATTTTATGTTAATATCAAGAAGTATAAGGCTAAAATAGTTTTAAAGGGATATTCTTAAGATGATGGAAGTGATTATAGTGTTATCTTGTCTCTAGTTTCTAAGGTGACATCTATTTGGTACTTATTATCTATATTGTAGTATCCTTTAATTTTGAGGTTGAAAAAATGGATGTGAAGACAACTTTCCTTCATGGTTATTTAGATTAAGAGATATACATGAAGAAATTAGAGCACTATACTAAAGAAGGTAAATAATCTTTGATTTGTAAGTTAAAAACATCTATGCATGGTATCAAATAGTCTCTTAATATGCATAAATTTTTTTATTCCTTTGTGTTGGATTTGGAATTTAGAAAATCGAAATAGGATAACTACATATATTATAAGATGGATAGTGTTTGATTCCTTATTATTGTATGATACATTGAGAATTTTTTATTTTCTAATAATACTAAGGATGTGACTGGTGATTTTAAATATCAAGTTTCAATATAGTTTGAGATGGACTTAGAGGCACCTAGATATATTTTGGTATGGAGATCAAAAGTGATAGAGTGAAAATAAATATTTGGTTAGGAAAAATAAATTAAGTGAACTCAATGTTAGAAAGATTCAACATAATAACTTGTAGACCATTAAGTTTTCCTATCTTAGTGGGAACCAAATTATCTATAGAGTAGTGTCTAAATTTCACCTAGTGAAATGGAGGACATGGATAAAGTACATTATATTAATATTTTTTGGATATTCATGTATTTTATGATCTATACTAGACCAAACATTACCAAAGAAATGTGATTCCTTCACCATTTCTTGGCTAATCCTAGATGATCTCATTAGGATGTAATTAAAAGGATATTTAGATATTTTTAGGGTACCCCCAAGTACTACATTTATTATCATGGTAACTATATAGGGGACTAAAAAAATTCTTGAAGAGTGACTTACACATGTTCAAACAATGGCACATGATAATACATCTTTGAATGGAGATAATCGATTAAAAATGGTGTTCTCAATCTATTGGGTGGATTATGATAAAATTATGGTAGGTGGAAGGAATACACTATTTAGTTTTTAGACTCATTTTGGGATTTCAATGTTGGATTTTTAGCTAAATATTTGGGTGCCACATTTTAGGTGGTTTCACATTATTGTTTCCTAATTATCATTTAATATTTTATATATTTCTTCTCATATTTATTAGGTGCTTGAGTTAGATATTTTGATAGTGATTTTATAGGTACTATTATGCTACTATAATTACTTCACATCTCATTAGTGATACCCATGTAAAGGATGACTTTATAAGTGTATTGTAACCTATTGAGAGAAATAAAATGGTTAAAGATAAGAAAATAAAACACTATCTTATTCCTTTTCCCACCTCACTCCTTTGATTGATCTTGAAGTAGAGGATCCCTTCTCCACTTGATATGCTCTCCAATGCTTTATTAATGCTATTGTAATATAATGTGGATTGCACTAGTGTAAAACCACTATTATCATGGTATTTATGTTTAAAAATAAATAGATAGAATAAATTTAGCACAAGTGGATTTATGGAAAATGAATGAAAATGATCCAATTTATAGAGTTTTTATGGCAAGAATGGAGGGTTGAGATTGCATGGAATTATGGAGGTTTATCCTTGTGACAAGTTATACAAGGTGGAGTATAGAGAAAATGATATATGGAATGAGGAAGAGGGTTAGATGTTCTCACACATGTGTGAGAACAAATTAGGAAGAACATGAGGTTCAAAAGTGAAGCATTGTTTGTAAAATGTAAGAGGAGAAAATTCAAGGACTGTGACATGTGGATGGATGAGGAAAGAATAGGGTGGCTACACCTTTGGGAGTATCTCACACACGTGTGAAAAACCAATGGAAGGATTGGTCAAAGGATGAGGTGGAGGATGATAGTGACCTATGCATGTTCACACATGTGAGAATTGAATAGGATTAGGGGCACTTGTCATATGATGGAAAGTTTGGGCATTTGTAGAAATTTTTAATTGAAGAAAATATTAATGATGATTAGTGGGGACTAATCAATTAATTTTTTATAGAAAATTAATGGTTCAGGCCTATAGTTGATTAAATTAAATTACTCAACCTTTAGAGGAAGGGGAAAACTAATAAATTTAATATAAATTTAATTAATTATGGAGATGGATAATAATTAATTAAATAATAAGTTAATTAATTAGGAGATGGTGAATTTGTGGGAAAAATAATTAAATATTTATTTAATTAATTATGTGTTATGAGGTTGATTTCAAGGTGTCCACATTTTTCCCCTTTTTGATATGATGTTGTGACTAATGAAAGCGGCATCATGTCAAAAAAAAGAAAAATTATGCCCCAATTGAGTGAAAAAAATGATGGAAGAAAGGTGGTGGAATGATGCCACCTAGAAAAAATAATTTTTTTGGGGTGAGCTCTTAAAAAATAAGACAAGGAGGTTAGGAAGGTATAGAGGATGAGAAATGAGGATTATTAGAAGAAAAATAGAGGAAAACGCATGAAAATGGAGAAATAGGAGAGTAAATGGGGAAAGCAATGGAAAAATTATGACCTAAGATTTTAAAAGGGTTTCATGTGTCCTATAAGCAAACCAAGTGGGACCATTTGAGATCTTTGAAAATCACCCCTCCTATCTATCAGAGTGACCTGTGTATATTAGAGTTGCAAACATGATGACATAACTCATCATCACACACATCGTGCAAAGTGAGTATGATAGTTCCAACATTTAGAGTGCTCATTAATAATGATACATATCTAATTTTCGATTCTTAGGGGTAGTTTAGGAAGTCATAAATGTGGGTAGAAGGAGGAAAAAATATAAGCATGATTTTATAGAACTATCACGTGGGCATTACTATTCGTACTTTTACCTCAAGGATCAATGCTTCCATGACAAAAGGATTATCATGGAGTGAAGTGACACTTTAAAAAAAAATATTGCTTATCCTTTGGAAATATGTGTTTGTTTGGATTAGATATTGTAAAAATATTAAGGTTTCTTATATGGAATCATGCTTATGTAGGAAAGCGACTCACATGTAGAGAGCAGTGCTTGTGTGGGGTATAATAACGCTTGTGCATAATCTTGCTTGCATTGGTCAAATGATCTCTTACAAAAAAATATGCTTATGAAGGTTATGATTGTGCCTACACTAAATGTGATAGCACTTATATGGGTCAAAGTGGCACTTTCGCTAGGTAGCACATGCACAAAGTAGGACTTGTGTAGTTCTAGCAAAGGTAGACCTCGGTTTAATTTTGAAAGAGGCTAACAATGTGGTTTAATGAGTATAGGAGAATCTAACTTCTCTATAATTTAGGGAAAGATGACTATCTATGATGAGTCTATGAGAATAAATGACTAAGATGGGCATGGATGTTTTGGAGGCATTGGTCTCCATGAGATAGAACACATGCCTAATCTCAAGGCACATCATAGATGATGAGTTTTTTTTGGAGAGGTGGTAAAGTGAGAGGAGCTCTTTCCTAATACCAATGGGTGATATGGAAATCACCCTAAAGCTAGTGTGGTAGATTCTATAACTTCTAATAGATGGGGAGCTCGTAGAGTGTTAGCTCTCAAAAACGTAGGTAAAATACCTCAAGAGGTTGCCAAACTCTTGGTATGTTTTAGGGTAACAGACAAGGCCAAATGGTTTAGACCTTCTTCTCTTCAGGTGCTGCTAGACCTAGGTGGGTATACCTATAAGAATGAAGTAGACTTAAATGATGTGACTTGAATGATTTGATGGATCTATTATGATGGCATAAATGTAATACATAAAAGCTTATAGACTATTCCTACTCCTAATATTAAAATTGAGATGTGAATGTTTTGAACAATTTTTTATAGAATTCTAAGATGTGGATGGTGTGACCAGTGCCTACTTCTCTTGGGCTAATGGAGTCAAGAGGTAAATAATATTTGTGTCCTATTTCTGGATACAATTCAAATTGTTTGGCACTTTTATATTTATAACTTGTATAAACAGGAAAGAGTGTAATTATCAAATTCTTCTTAATAATCCAAATGTCATTTTCCAAATTACAATGATTA
>VDFB02075321.1:249025157-249055317 GCA_007258455.2 Sequoia sempervirens | reverse complement strand
TTCTTTCAAGCAAGGATTAAATCCTTTTGATTAATCACAGTAATCAGGGAATTTCATTTATATCATTAAGAACTTAATAATCACAACCTTGCATTTTTATACTGGTTATAAATAAAATATGCCAAACAATTTTAATGAATCCAGAAAGAAGTCAATTGTTTAAGATTGACTCCATATATTATATAAGGCACTGGTCTCACCATTTCCATCATTTAGTTTTATTCATACATTTTACATTTCTTAACTAAGCATATTAGGGTTTAGTTTTGGATGCTCGTATACAATATATACCAAATTTTTTTTATTTTGTCCATTCCAATCTGCCATTGTGGAAAAATCATGGAATGAAGAGAAGATCAATAGTCAAGTCTGCTTCATTTGTTATAGGTACACCCGCCTAGGTCTAGCAGCACCTAGAGAGTAGAAGGTTTAATTGTTTCAAACCTTGTTATGTTACCCTAAAACGTAGTGGAAGCTTGGCAGCCTTTCATGGTTCAAACCTGCATTTTTGAGAGCTAACAAATTGGTGGCTCTACTAGGGATAACAAAGAATCTATGCCCTAATCATAGAGTCAGAAGTCCTACATACAAACTCTGCTAGGAACAATAAGTTACAATCTTTTTCTCACTTTTAAGAAAGTGAGTGGCGACTCTGATTAAACATTGCAATATGAATGGAAGAAGATCTCAATTTAGGGGAGGTCATTCTGGAGCTCCTCCTGGAAATAGTAGGTGGACACATAAAGATGATAAGGTTGACAAAGGTAAGGGGAAAAGTGAGGACATGTGCTTGACAAACAAAGAAAAATCATCAATACCTTATGGTGAGAATTGTTTTGATACATGGAAAGATAGTTCAACAGAAGAGCCTTGTACCCCGGAAGATCAGAAAAATCCTTTTTACATCCCTCAGAAACATGTCAAATTTGAAGCTAGAAAACATGCCAAGTTTGAAGCTGGACTCGAAGCTGAACGACTCATAATTCAATATGAATATGACCAAAAAATGGAAGGTAATCAGAATGGACCTGCTAATTAGGAAATTCATCAAGAAGACTATGAATCTTTAAGTTATGAGGAAGTCAGGGCACGGTATGAATCTCAGAGAAAGGAAAGGGAAGAGCAGGAAAAGGCCCAAATGATTCAAGCAATGAGAGAATTCAAACTGCAGAAAGCTCAGAACATTCCTCACACATCTGGTTTTCCCCCAAAATATGTACCACCCCATAAACAGGGTAATCATGGTGCTGGGTATTCTGAACCACCAAGGATTCCTCACCATCAAATTGGGAATCAATATAGATAGCCAAATCATCCACCTTATATTCCCACATAACATACAAATAATTATCCACCTCCTGGTCAACGTCATGTGCCACAACAAAATATGCAGTACAATAACCCTATGTACCAATATCAACACCCACCTAATCCTCCTCCTTATCAATATACAACCATGATTAGACAATTTGATCTAGTAGGGTTTCAATTATACCCTTATCCCATGGACAACAGTTGGAGAGGTTTAGTACCCAAGTTTATAGGAAGTAATGCAATCACAGCCAAGGATCATTTAAGGAATTTCAATGCCTTCATTCAGGATTTGGATGTACCTTATGAAGATTTTCATATGAGATTATTCATGATGTCCCTTATTGAGGAAGCTAGGGATTGGTTCAATAGCCTGGCAACAGCTTCTATTTATTCTCTCCAAATATTTCAGGATCAATTCCTTGAACAATTTGGGAATTTGAGTGCACCAGACGTTGCTCTCCATGAACTAATGCGAATTCAGAAAGGTCAGAATGATTCAGTCTTTGATTTTAACAGAAGATTCAATAAACTGCAGAATAGAATACCTCCTGGATCAAAGTTACCAGACTCTATAGCATTAAGTGTTTACTTGAATGCATTCAACCCTAAAACAGGGTATGAGCTGAGAAACAGGTTCCCAAGGGACTTAGCTGAAGCACAAAAGATAGCATTAACAATTGAGAATAACAAAAAGGATGTTGGGATAATGAATAAGAGAGACAATCCTAGAGCTCCTCAACAAAATAATAATTATCAATATAAGTAGGAGAACACATATAGGAATGAAAGGCCAAGGCCGAGGTTGCATGACATGCCCTATAATACAAACTAGAAGGATGGAAAACCTGTAACAGATAGGCCTGGAAGCAAAGAAACTCCTGGTCCATTGAAGAAGAAGGGAACATATATGGTGAATAGTAATTATTTTTGTGAAGTTTGTGATAAACCACACTCCCCTGATTATTGTGTAGTAGCTCAGAAAATGCAAGAAGAAGGAGTGCTAATTGGAGATGATGGAGAAGATCACACGATCTACTTAACTTCAAATGCTTCTCACCATGTTGAGGAGAGGTACTCATCTTCGGAGGAGGGAGGTTATGAGTATGATGTTGCAGAGCAAAGGTACAATATCCATATGGCTGAGTAGCATTTTTTTTCTTATTTTGAGGATGATTATGTAGAACCACAATCTATTGAGGTGCCTGCTCATAATAATGTGAGGAGACTTACTGAGGAAGAGATAGAAAGATTGACTGTTGTTGCAATAGAAGAATCCAAGAATAAGTACTGGTTGAGAAGTAGGATAGTAAATGAGAAGGAAGGTGTCCCTAGGGGTATCTTTATGAAAGATCAGAAAGTTGTACAAGGAGTTTCAAAGAAAACTGAAAACAAACAACGTGAGGAAAGCAAACAGAATCCTATCCAAGAGGATGCAGTAAAAGAGCTACATAGAGAAATTCAAAAAACTGATCAGTCGGGTAGAGGAGAAAAAGAAGTGAACAAAGGAGAAACATCAGAACAAAAGAAAGTGATTAAGGCAGAGGGTTCTTCTTTTGATTTCACTCAAGCCTTGTCTCAGGTAAAGATGTATGTCCCACTTTTAGAAATGATGAAAATTAAGGAGTACAGGGACAGTGCAGTGCAATTGATAACAAATGAAAGTGAAAAACATGTAAGTACTTAAAATAAAATGGTTGCTAAAAATAAGAAGAATAAAGTAAACATCCCAGAAATCTGCTTGAGTAATGTATTGACAAGTTTTCCATAGGTTGATCCTTTCTTTATCACGTTACTCATAAATAATAAATTATTGAGGAATTGTATGATAGATTCTAGTGCCACCATGAATATTATTCCAGTAGGAGTGATGAAACAACTAGGCATGTGGGTGGATACATATGAAGGAAAATGTTATGCAATGGATAACTGACTTGTTCCTGTGGTGGGTATAATGAAAGATGTAGAAGTCAAGTTAGCTGCTTACCCTCAAGTAGCTTACAATACTGATATAACAGTGATAGACACCCCTCCTCAATTCGGTATGCTTTTATCAAGGCAATGGATGGCAGCTATTGGTGGAAATGTCCAGTTTGATCTATCTTATGCAACCATTCCTGTAAATGGCCAAGAAGTGAAACTGTATAGGGAGCCGAGGATGAATCGGCTCATTGACTGTGTGCCACAAGACCAAATCAACTATTTTTGTGATGTTGATCTTGGGAGTTTCAAAATAGAACCAGCACATCCAGAATTGACTAATAGTGATCCTATAGAGAAGCATGTTGCATGGAACCACAATGGTGTGTGGAAGATGTATTTTAATGGAGCCTATAGCCAAGAAGGCAATAGAGTTGGGATAGCATTTGTTTCACCTAAAGGTATTACATTTAAGTATTCATTCCTGTTAACCTTTGAATGCACAAATAATGTGGCAGAGTATGAAGCTCTGTTAACTAGATTGAATATAGCGGTGAAGCATAAAATAAAGTTGCTGGTTGTTCTAGGAGATTCAGAGTTAGTTGTCTCACAAATTAAATCAAAGTATGCAGCAAAAAAAAAAGACTAAAGCAATACATAAATGTTGTATGGGATACAATAGAGTTTCTTGATGCCTTCTCGATTGAGTGGGTGGATAGATCGAATAATATAATGGTAGATTTTCTAGCTAATGTAGCATTGAAGAGAGATGATGTTACGTTGGCTGGAGTGTCACAAATTGAATTCAAGACAAGGCCTATTGTGCCTGATAATGTATATAGCTGGAAAGTTTTTAATGATGACACTGATCTTTTAAAATTCCTTCATTGTATAGACCAGTATGAAGCTCAAGAGATCGACTTCAATGCTTTTGTTGAAGCAGTTGATGGAAAAGAAATAGTCTTTGGAAAAGAGATCTTGCAACTTAAAACAAATAAGATTCCTAAAGGCTTGGTGGCATTAGAGAGGGTATATGATGGAAGTGATCGGTCCTTAATGAAGCAAACACCAGTTGGAAGGGATGATATTGAAGAAATTAATTTGGGAATTGAGATGGCACCAAAAAGGGTGTACATAGGCAAAAAAATAAGTCTTGCAATTAGATGAATGCTAATTGAATTGTTGAGAAAGTACAAACATGTATTTGCTTGGTCTTATGAAGATCTGAAAGCATATAGAGAAGACTTGTTTCAACATGAAATACCATTGAATCCAGATGCTAAACCATTCAGGCAAAAGCAAAGGCCTATAAATTCAACTCTAGAACCTAAAATGTAGGAGGAATTGGCGAAGCTCAGAGATGGTGGAATCATTAAGCCAATCAGACATTCAACATGGGTGTCAAATCTGGTCCCTGTCAGAAAGAAAAATGGAGACATCAGATTGTGTGTAGATTTTAGAAATCTAAACATAGCGTCCCTTAAAGACAATTATCCTCTGCCTAATATGGAGGCCATATTGCATAAGGTGACAGGCTGCGAGTTGTTGTCTATGATGGATGGATTTTCAGGGTATAATTAGGTCAAAGTTAAAGAGTCTGAGCAATACAAAATAGCATTCACAACCCCTTGGGGAACATATGTTTATCTAAGGATGCCATTTGGTCTCACTAATGCAGGGGCGACTTTTCAAAGAGCCATGGATGTGGCGTTTGCTGATTTGATCAATATTCTCATGGTGGTGTATTAAGACAATCTCACTGCTTACTCCAAGAGGGCTGAGGATCATGTTCATCATTTGGAAAAGGTATTTGTAAAATCCTTTGAGTATGGTATTAGCTTAAACCCCAAGAAATGTAATTTTGCTGTCACGGAGGGTAAACTTTTGGGACATATTGTTTCAAAGGAGGGGGTTAGGATTGACCCCGAAAGGGTTGAGGCCATTGATAAAATTCTTGTCCCTAAAAATGTTAAGGCAATACAATCATTCTTTGGACAGATAAATTTTGTTAGGAGATTTGTCTCTAACTTTGCTGAGATTGTTAAACCCATAGCAAGAATGTTGAGGAAAGGACAAAAGATAGAATGGACTGCAGAAGCTTTGGAAGCTTTTGTATCTATAAAATGAGCCATCAAGGAGGCTCCTGTTCTTAAATCGCCTGACTTTTCAAAACCTTTCTAGATTTTTTCATTTGCCTCAATGCACACTGTTGCAACTGTTATGCTACAAAAGAATGAAGATGGTCATGAATAGCCTGTATCTTTTTTCAGTAAGTCATTACAGGGTTTTGAATTAAAGTATGATATAATGGAGAAGCAAGCATTTGCACTGGTGAAAGTTGTGAAAGCTTTTAGACCATATCTTGTTGGAGCAAAGGTAGTTGCTTATGTTCCTCATGCAGTAGTGAAGGATATTTTGACACAGTCTGAAGTAACAGGTAAAAGATGTAAATGGATTAACAAAATCCAATAATTTGACTTGGAGATTCAAATTACTAAACTGGTCAGAGGTCAGGGTTTGGCTAAACTAATGGCAGAGTCAAATATTGAAGCAAATCAGATTTGCAATATAGAAGAAGATGTAATTGCAAGCATTGAGCATACTCAATGGTATACAGATATCATGTATTACCTTAAATACATGAAGTGTCCAGAGGGAATGAAAGACAACCAGAGAAGAACACTGAAGTTGCAGGTGTCTAAGTATGTTTTTATAGATGGAGATTTATTTTGGAAAAACAGGGATGGTGTATTATTATTATGTCCAGATGAATTTCAATCTAAGCATATTTTGAGTGAAATGCATGAAGGGGTTTGCGGAGGACACTACTCAACAAAAACAACTGCTCATAAAATCCTCAGGGAAGGGTATTATTGGCCTAAGATTTTTAATGACTCTTTTGCATATGTGAGAAAATGTGAAGCTTGCCATAAGTTCTCTGGAAAATTGAAATATTAGGGAGCTTTGCCACTTCGACCTTTGCAGGCTGATGCCCCTTTTCATCAATGGGGAATTGATTTCATTAGAGAGATACAAGAAAAATCAAGTGGTGGAAATAGGTGGATATTGGTGGCCATTGATTATTTCACCAAGTGGGTAGAGGCCATCCCAACTAAACAAGCTACAAGTAAGGTGGTGATACAGTTCCTGATGGATAATATCATTTCCAGATTCGGTACGCCATTGAGGTTGATTACTGATAATGGGATGTGTTTTAGATTAGATGAATTTAGAGGCTTCTGTAGCACATATGGTATTACTATTTCTTATGCAGCCCCTTATCATCCATAGGCTAATGGACAAGCAAAATCTAGCAACAAGAGTCTTCTGAAGATTATAAGAAGGATGCTAGGTCAGAACAAGAAGGCTTGGGATTCAAAATTAAGACTGGCTGTATGGGCTAATAGAATTACGGTGAAGAAGGCGATTGGGAAGTCCCCATTTGAGTTAGTGTATGGAACATATGTTAGGATGCCTTTGCAGAACTTGTTACCAGTTTACAAGTTTATCCTTCAGGAAGATTTGGATATTCCTGAACCCATGGAGGAAAGAATGGAGCAGCTAGCTGAACTGGATGAAACAAGGAGAGTGGCTCAAAATCAAAACATAAAGTTGTAGACACAAATGAAATATTTATTTGACAAAAAAGCAAAGGATAGGAAATTTGGAGAAAGTGATCTGGTACTGATGTGGAATGCAAGGTGCCAGGAAAAGGGAAAACATGGGAAGTTTGAAGCTTTATGGCTAGGGACTTTTGTGGTGATTGGAAAGAAAGGCGAAGACTCATACTATCTGCAGAATATGGCTGGTGAGGATTAGGAATTGCCTATACATGGGAAATTTCTGAAACAATTTTTCTCTTGAAGTAACACAAAGGATTAAGGGTTGCCAATGCATGGACAACTCTTGATGATCCTCTTTGAAATTCTTTTCCATGCACAGTAGTTTAGGAAATAAAAGGAACAGGATTTGCAAGTACATGGACAATCCTGATTTTCCTTCTTTTGAAATAATTTCTTCCATGTACAGTAGTATAGGGTCTCATTCATTGCTATTGCCATTTGTTCCAGTCTGCTCACATGTTCCATCACTTTGAGTTTGGTCTGCTCACCCAAAAATCTGAATCCTTGTAATGATCTTATTATCATTCATCCCCAGACAGAGCCACTGTTAGAACTGTAAAATTTTGAAATTTTTACAGTCTATTGCATTCATGAATTCTAGCATTAAGTCCTCATCATAAGCATAAAAGTCCCTCTTTGTATTGTCTTGCTTATTTTTTGTCATAAAATCCATTGAATCCATTAAGTTCTTCATATTTCATTAAAAAACCTGAATCGACAAGACATTGTAAAAGTCTCCCCGACCTGATTTTTCACTAATATATGTTTGTTGCAGACTATCAGCAGGACAATTTTCTTGTTTTAGCGACAAAGGGAGTCATTGTCAAAGTGAAGTCATAGCAAATGCATTGTGTTTCACCAACTGGTGCATGTGGAAGTATATCGGTCAAGCTAAAAGTATTCAGGAGGATGTCTTGGCGAACTATTTTTTCTTGCCGACAGGCATCTAGAAAAAATATATCAGCATATGTTGGGGCATCGGTGTAATGTCACAGTGAGTTTAATTTGTCTTACCGACTAGCATGCAAAGGGGTTGTTTCGGCCAAACTGATTGGTATCGGCATTAACTCATAATGAAATCATTTTTTCCTACCGATTGACTTGCAAACAAATGTCTCAGTAAGATTTATGTGCATCGAGGAAGGTCTTAGCAAAGTGGTCATTGTTTGGCCTAATCAAGTTCAAGGGTATTCAAAAAAGCTATCGGTGAGAAGCTATAGAGTCTTGCAGAGTCAAATCTTATGCTGATGGAGATGTGCATTGCCAGGAAAAGAAGTTTTTGGTATGAGCTTCACCGAGGTTTAAAAGATATACCAACAGAATACTTCGGGGTGAGTCTTCCCGATAAGAGTAATCTGGAGGAGTAATTTCGGTAAGACATTTGGTATCGATATGAGTCTTCCCGAAGGTTCATTGTCTTGTCAAAAGTATTTTTTCATTGGTTGGGTTTATTTCTTCGGTGAGAAACTTGGTGGACACACTGAAATGAGAATTCATCGGTGAAAGGGTGATTTTGTCTTAGCTTAATGGAAATACATTGAAAAGTACATATTGGTAAGATGAAAAAGATATCTCAGATAACATCTCCCCGACTTTGAAAGTCATAGTGAAGCAGTGAAATGAAGATTGCATCGTAAAGAGGCAATTCATCTTTGCCACCCAAGGAAAATGAAGACTTTTCGAAATGATGGTGAAGTCCTCATGAGAGGTCTCCCCGATGTTTACAGTTATAATGGCGAGCATAAAGATAAAAGATTCTTGGCCTATGAGAACATTATCATGTCTCAACATCGAAAAATGCTGAAGAATACATAACCGTGATGGCATCATGATATCTATGAGACATTTCCTGACTTTGAATTGTCACAACACATGAAAAGTAGAAGAAGCATTTAGTCATCAAGTTGATTCCTGTGCTCCAGAAGACCACAGAGTGTCTTGGCAAATGGTGAAATAAACGTTGAAAAGGGATTTCCACCGCATTTGAAATTTCATCGATAGGCCACTTGATGCACAGCTTCAAAGGAGTCTTCATTTGCGCTTCATTAATGGTGGCATGATGGGATAAATAGTAATGACAAGAATGTTTCTTTAATCAATTCTCATTTTGAATTGATTGTCGTGAATTGGCATGGTGAACAGAGAACCGAGATACATTTTTACCCCAGGAGCTTCGAGAGCATAACACCGTAAGTAACTATTTCTTTGCTTTTCACATTTTGATTCTGTGAAGCTTGAAAATGGAGCTCCTCTCGTTCGAAAGGTAAGGGTAGAAAACTTGGGTGAGAGTACTCAAAATTCAAGGGAAAGAAACAAAGACCGGATACAGAGCATGAAGGCACTAAAAAGAAGTTAAACCAAGATCTATTGATCAACTACCTAGGCCGAGGGGCCTAAAGCTAGAAGGTCCGCACAACTTAGGGAAGAGGTTGATAAGCTATATGATAAATGCAAGTTCATAGGTGATTTCTGGACTACTGTAAGAGGATATGAGCTTTTCAATTTCCACTACCATAGGAGGAACCGTTTTGAACTAGACTGTAATCCATGGAAGTTGAATGTAGGGAAATTGGTGTGCCCTAATGTATTTGTTAATGCTGAATTGGTGAAATTGCTTGCTGATCATTATGATCCAAAGCATAAAGCTATATGTGATCCTTCTGGAAAACCACAGATACATGTGTCAAAAGAAGCAATTGGTGAGGTTTTCAAACTGGAAGGGTTTTGCAACGAGGAAATCAATTGTGAGGAGTTGCAGAAGGAATTTTCAAGAATGGATACAAGTTACAAGGGTTGGAGGTTACCAATTCACAGGGTCAAATAGGGTAACAAGCCAAAACCTCTGGAAGATGGTGAGGGGCCTCCCTATCATGTAGATTTATTTAAACCCTATATGAAGTACACATATTTTTCAATGTGTTAGGTATTAGGGATGGATGCCCCTGAATTCATGTCAATGGTGCCAATGGTTATCATAGCAGATATTCAATATCACAATTCCAGGCCATTTGATTATGCTTCATATATTTCTAAGGAGCTTGATTCAGGATTGATAGCTATAAAAGGTGGAGCTTCTATTGTTCATCTTAGGAATTATTCATTGTTGATGCACTTAGTGTTGTATTTTGGACAGGAGTTAGGGGTATGGCCTCCAGAAATGAGAGTTTCTCAAATTGGCAAGGAGGGTGAAGCATTTCTTGTTCAGTTGTGGACTACCATTTGGGATAGCAGGTTTGCTGGTTCTAGTTTTATTCATTTTGAAGAACATTTTGTAAAGACATTATATAAATTGTATCATTATCCTTGTAATTATTCATTGACTGATGAGATCAAAATATTCCTTCAACCTAAAGACTTCAAGGGGCCAATTGATCATAACTGGGGAGACTGGTATTGTTTGGAGGGAGCTATAGTAATCAGAGTATATGGATTTGAAGATGCTCCTCTCATTCTGCCAAGGACAGTTCCAAACAAGGTTGCATATTTAGAAATTGTCAGACAAATGGATTACTATAGTGTGATGCATTTTAGTTATTTTGGGAAGCAGGCTTTTATGCCTAGTACTTTGTGTTTTGGTGATTTCACTGTGTTGGCTAAAGAAGGATATAATTCAATCCTTGATAGATTATTGCATTATAATATGAAAAGAGGACCAACCAGGAAAAAATTTGACCTTGAAGGATATATCAATTCAGCCAAAGAAAGGATTAACTTTGGAGGGTATCAGCATGTACCCTATCCTTTTGATGATATGATCAGAAATCTAGATGAAGATGAAGTAGAAATGGTAGTTGAAAGATATAACCAGGGGCTACAAGATATTGAGCTATTGTCTTCTGGAGATGAGGAAGCACCAAGAGCTAATGTGCCACAGGGTAAAACAAAAAAGGTATCCAGGATGAGGACTCAGCAGTATGTTTGCCCAGTTAGAGAATAGAGTATTGAAAGTAGTGATGTTGATGCTAGGCATATGGAATACATATCATTTGTCTCTGATGATGAGTTTATACATTCCCCAGAGTTCAAGGTATTCTTGTACAAGCAGAAGGGGAAGGAGATAAGAGAGAATGTTGATGATATTACTTCTGGAAATGAGGAACAATTGCTGGCTCAATTGAGAAGATGTGTGGATGATGAAATGACAAATATGACTCCTAAGGTGGTGAGGAAAATGTTGGAGAGTGTTGGTGTCATGATCTTTCCTGGTCTTGATTTGAACTCTGCATTGGTCTTTGATAGTTTCTTGAAGGTTAGTAATGCTACTCACAAGCTTGACAAGGAAAAGGTGACAAAAGTATATGTAGGATCCAAGTATAATACTGATGAGGGATCATTGATGATATGGGCGTTGTACCCACCCCACAGGAAATTAGTGGTAATTGATATAGAGAAGGAATTTGGCCATGTTATGACTCTAAAAGCTGGATAAGTTGATCATGTTGCTACTGCAGATATAGGGGTAAATGTTGCAAAATTGAATAAAGCACAAATTCAGCTATTGATAAAAGAAAGAGAAGTGTATAAAGAAAATAATGAAAATGTGCTGAGAGAAAATGATAGACTCAAAGACTTGGTTGGTGTTTCAATAGGGACAACCAAAATGATTACTCAAGGAGAAAGCTCTCAGGCAAAAGACCATTGGGTAGGGTCAAGTGCTTATTCTCAGGGAAAGCATGATGCTATTGCTGCAATTGTCAAGAAGAGGCAGGATCATTCGACATCCTGGTTGAATAAATTGTGGGGAAAGTACTCTCATACTCTTGCTGCATTGAAGGAGCACACAAGGATGGATGGATGAATCATGGAGAAATTTCATGAGTTGGCTCAAAGTGATGAAGCTAGCAGTTCTGCACTTGAAGTTGTAAATCATATAATCAATTGCCATCGAAATTTCTATGATGAATTGCAAGGGGATGAACAGGGGTTAATTGCAGCTGCTGAGAAAACTATGATCACATTTTCTGATGACAATGGTGAATTGAAAGAAGCCACCAGGTGGAAAAATGAATGTGATTCAATGCTGAATGAAATCATGAAGACAACTTCTGCAGAGGATACATCATTGGAAGAAGTGAGCAAGCAAAATGAGGAAATGGTCAAGATGGAAATCACAATCCGGAATGTTGTTGGAGATGTGGACACATATGAGCACCAGGATTATTTGGACCACCTCAATAAGACTCACTTATGGCTAAATAGAGCCTAGTTATTCTCTATCTTTTGTTTTATAATATGTATTTTCTATTTCCAAAAGGATGTGTCCTTTCGTATTCTCAGTGTATAAATGTTCATTTTGAAAACAATATACGGGAAATAGGTAGAATAGGATAGAGAATAGAAAATACGGTGGAACACCATGTTTCACAAGGCTGAGACTCTGATGTATTTTTTGAAGCCATGGAGATATCAATGAAAATCATCTCATTTGTTGGCGTATTCTGGTGTCAATTGTTGTGTTGTGCCTATTGAAAGAATTATTTGAGTTGTCTCTAAGATTGATGTTGCTTGGTTATTTAGATCAACATAACAAGTTTATGTCTAGTTTATCAGTACGTATTTGCAGTATCTGTGTGATTGGTTGATAGGCTCTTTCAAGGAAGGATTAAATCCTTTTGATTAATCACAGTAATCAGGGAATTTAATTTAGATCAGTAAGAAGAACTTAATAATCACAACCTTGCATTTTTATACTGGTTATAAATAAAATATGCCAAACAATTTGAATGAATCCAGAAAGAAGTCAGTTGTTTAAGATTTCACTTGACTCCGTATATTATATAAGGCACTGGTCTCACCGTTTCCATCATTTAGTTTCATTCATACTTTTTTTTACATCTGTTAACTGAGCATATTAGGGTTTAGTTTTGAATACTGGTATACAATATATACCAAATTAGTTTTATTTTGTCCAACTCCTAATTTGCCATTGTGGACAAATCATGGCATGAAGAGAAGATGAATAGTCAAGTCTGCTTCATTTGTTATAGGTACACCCGCCTAGGTCTAGCAGCACCTAGAGAGTAGAAGGTTCAATTGTTTCAAACCTTTTCTATTACCCTAAAATGTTGTGGAAGCTTGGCAGCCTTTCATGGTTCAAACTCCTGCGGTTTTTGAGAGCCAGATCTCCCAACCTAACCATCTCACAACCATGCACTCCATATTGAAGTCTTAGTCTACAAGAATAAAGTCAAACGAGTCTTGGTGGATGGAGGTGTAGGTTTCAATATTTCGACTCTCAAGCTAATAAAGAATATGGGATTGTTTGAAGATGTCATTGAGAAAGGTAAAGGTATCACTATCAGGGCTTATGATGATCAAGGAAGAGTGTCTCAAGGCACCGTTCAGCTCCCTATTCAAGTAGGGATAGCCATCATGGAGACTATTTTCCAAGTCCTTGACCTTGAACTCTTACAATATCCTCTTGGGGCCCCCATGGATCCATGGGATGCAAGTTGTCACATCCACATTCCATCAACGTGTTAAGTTCCCTTA
Organism: Sequoia sempervirens; assembly: GCA_007258455.2. Lineage (NCBI taxonomy): Eukaryota > Viridiplantae > Streptophyta > Pinopsida > Cupressales > Cupressaceae > Sequoia > Sequoia sempervirens. The sequence continues at coordinate 249,041,971 of VDFB02075321.1, read as the reverse complement.
TAAGAACCAAGAAGTCACAGTCAATGGTGACTCTGAACCATTCTATTATTGCAAAAATTTGGAGGCCAAGTACTATAAAATCCCACAAGTCCCAAAAAATGATGAGGGACCCACATCTCTGTATATAGATCCATCCACCTTAGCCTCCACTTCTGAGAAAAAGACACCATTCATTCTGAGCATCCTTGATATTAAGGTTATTATCCAGGACAATGGTTGTGGAGACTATAAAATGAAGAAGAGTTCCTTTCTGATAGGAGGGTTACCTTAGTCTCCTAAATCCTATGGGAAGCCGCAACCAATCGACACAACATCTTAGACCTTCAAAGCAGAATTTTCCACCTTCAAAAAATGGGGAGACCTAAGTAAAGAGGTGGTAGATGAGAAAGATGTATCAAACTTGCTATATCAAGATAAAAGACCTATACCAGATCTCTACATGGAGGAAAGAAACAAAGGTCTTCAATTAATGTGTGGATGGGGCTACAAAAAAAAAGAGAAGCTCAGGAAAAATGACAATGGCCTATTAGAACCTATTATTCCTAAGAAGCGCATGAAGAATCTTGGCCTTGGATGTACCCGTATGAAGATAACCATTATTTGCAAGGGTATCCTTGTTATAAAAGTTAAAGCTCCTCCTCAATTACTAGTATCCATAGGTCTACCTCTAGATAACTATAACTTCGATATAACCGATGTGTGTGATGAGGATACCATCACTGACCTACACAGGTTATTTGATGATTCCTTCCTTTTTATGATCATGACTATGTCTTTTGAGTCAAGTAACCAAACCACTGAATTAAAGCTTGTCTACCCCCAATTGATAGACTATGACCAATGAGGACCACTAATCTTAGACACTTTCAAAAATGTTGATGCTCCCTTGGAATTCATGGGACTATGAGATAATCTACCATATGGAGATGATAAAGCAAGATTTGATATTGAACTGGACACAAACACATACTATGGGAAATGATTGAATCTCTCAGTTGCAAATAGAAAATCTAAGAGTAATATCTAGGTCTCTAAGTGAAAACCAAACTGTTGCACTTTCTGACCCAAAAATAGTAAAAAGAAAGGACGTATATGATGGTGAAAACCTCTCCAAGGCACCAAAGGATGAGGGATTCAATCTTCCCCTTAGTACCATCCATCAGGAAAAATCAAGAGTCTTGGCAGAGAAATATAACCCAGTCAATTTGGGAACCAAAGAGATACCACACATCACTTTCTATGTAGAATCACTTTTGACCAAGAAACAATAAATTCTAGCTGCATTACTGAGAGAAAGAAAGGTAAATTTTGCATGGACCTATGCTGACATGCCCGGTCTTGATGCAAATGTAGTAGTCCATCACCTAGCAGTCTATCCAGAAGCAAAGATAGTAAGATAGAAACTAAGAAAGATGCATCCACAGATCACATTATTAGTCAAACTTGAACTATAGAATCTCCTTGAAACTGGCTTTATATGACCCATTGACTATCCTGAATGGATTTCCAACCTTGTACATGTTTCTAAACCCACTGGGGGCATTCACATCTACACAAACTTCAGGCACCTGGACAAAGCATGCCCTAAATATTATTTCCTCTTCCCAACATAGACATGATTGTAGATCTAATAGCAGGGCACAAAATGCTATCTTTGATGGATGGATTTTTACGGTACAATCAGATTATGAATCCAAGGATGATCAGTATAAGACAACTTTCACCTATCCATGGGGGACTTACTGGTAGAACATGATGCCATTTGGGTTAAAGAATGTTGGAGCTACATACCAAAGGGCTATGGCTATGATTTTTCATGACATGATCCACAAATCTATAGAAGACTATGAGGATGACATACTAGCCAAATAAAGAAAGTGTCGAGACCACATAGTAGCACTAGGCTTTGTCTTTGAAAAAATAGAAGAATATAAGGTATGACTCAATGCTAAGAAATGTGTCTTCAGTTTACAATTAGGAAAAATTCTAGGGTATACTGTATCAATGAGGGGAATTGAGATAGACCTACAAAAGTCAAAGTAATTCTTGAAATGGAAGCACTAAGAACACTGAAACAACTAAGTGGCTTAGAAGGAAGGCTCTAATCCATTCATAGATTCATATCACAGTTAGTAGATAAAAGCATCCTGTATTCTCATCTACTCCACAAGGGGGTAGCATACAAGTGGGATGAGAAATGTGATTATCCATTGAATAAAATCAAGGAATACTTGTTAACATCACTGGTCCTCATGCCAACTATCCAAAACAAACCATTGATATCTACATATCAGCCGCAACGGTTGAACCTGGAGGTCTCCTAGCTCAACATGATGAAATAGGGAAGGAAAGAGCCATTTAATATATTAGTAGAACCATGGTAGGCCACAAGCTAAACTACACATTCATTGAGAAGGCTTGCTTAGCGGTAGTGTTTGTTGCACAAAAATTCAGGCACTACATGTTGGCACATTAGATAAAGCTCATCACCAAAATAGATCCTCTCAAGTATCTACTTTCTAAAGCAACTCTCATAGGGTGAATGGCTAAGTGGCTCATGATCATAACAAAATATAATATTGAATATGTAGAATGGAAAGCCATCAAAGGAAATGTAATTATAGATCAACTAGTAGAGGCACCTATATTTTCAGAGAACCAATTAGTATAATAATTTTTTGATGAGTCCATTTTTAATCTCAATATAGTAGATCATTGGAAGTTGTACTTAGATGGGTCGTATACTTAGCATGGATCAAGAGAAGGAGTCTTCTTCATCACACCACAAGGAGATTACATCCAAAAGTCATATAAGATATCTTTTCCATGGACCAACAATATTACAAAATATGAGGCCCTTGTCATAAGACTCAAAATAGTGATATAAAGGAAAATTATGGCACTTAAGGTCTATGGGGACTCACAACTAATTGTCAACCAAGTTAATGATAAATACCAAACAAAGGATGACAAGCTTATCCCATATAAGAAACTGGTAGAGAGTCTCAAGGAATTCTTCATCGACATCACATTTGAGAAAATACCAAGGGAAAACAATAGAGCAGTGGATGGAATGGAAACAATCGGATCATTACTGGATATCCCATACAATGTCCATAAACATGAATTCCTGGTAGAGAAACTTCTAGTACCAACTTTTGAGGTACCTGATTCTGAATTTGGGTGTGAAATCATTGGTCCTGGGGATCCTTGGTACCATGACATATACACCTACTTGAAAATAGGATTCCTCTCCACTGACATCACCCAAAACCTTAAGAGAACCTTTATTAAGAAGTCACCCTGTTTCCTTATCTTAGGTGACACCCTTTACCATAGAAGTATCAAGGGATCCCTCTTACAATGCCTTAACCTTGAGGAGGCTTTAACTATTTTAACTAAGGTACACAATGGTATTTGTGGTTCACATTCTAGTGGTATCACCTTGGCTAAGAAATTGTTGAGGACTGGGTACTATTGGCCTACGATGGAGAAGGAAGCTCATGAGCATGTCTAAAAATGTTTACAATGTCAATAGCATGGGGACCTCATCCATGCACCAACTCAAGAGCTCCAACTAATTATAACACCTTGGCCCTTTTCACAATGGGGGCTTGATCTCATAGGAGAAATCACACTCACCTCATCCAATGGACAAAAGCTCATTCTCACCACCATAGATTACTTCACAAAGTGGGTAGAGGCCATCCCCGTGACTTATATCACAGAGAAGCAGATATCCAAATTCATCTTGAACTACCTCATTTTTCACTACGGTGTCCCACAAGCCCTTATCTCAAATAATGAGACACCTTTCAAGAAATAGGATGTTCGAGATCTATGCCAAAATTCAATATCCAACATCGCTTCTCCACCCCATACTACCCCTAGGGTAATAGCCAAGATGAGGCTATGAATAAAACCATCTTGAAAATCCTAAAGAAAATAGTCAATAAAGCTAGTGGTGACTAGAACCTATAGTTGAATCCCACCTTATGGGCCTACCAAATGAGTATCCACATGCCTATAGGTGCAACCCCTTTCTCCTTGGTCTCCAAATCATAATCCATCCTTCCCATTGAGATCGAGCTCCCATCCTTAAGAATATCATTGTAGAATCTCATTACTGATGAAGAATATCAGGTGTCACAGTTGTACGAGTTAGAACTACTAGATGAGTGATGCATGGATGCTTTGAACCATCTATAGGTGTACTAGAACCATCTCAAGAAAAGCTATAATAAGAAGATCAAGATTCAGTCATTTCAATTCAGAGAGCTCGTGTTTAAAGAAAATCAGAAGAATGTACCAAATCCATATAGCAAGGGAAAATTTGAACCCAACCAGTTGGGACCCTTCATCATCACGACAAGTTATAAATTAGGAGCATATCAGTTATCTATACTCGAAGGTGAGCCTTTGTAGGAGCCCATCAATAGCTCACATCTCAAATAAACTTATGCCTAACCTTGCAAGGTATAAACCAAAAAGACAAAAAAATACAAAAATACAAAAATCCAAAAAAATTAAAAAAAGGATTGAAAATAGTAAATAAAAAAATTATCCTCTAGTGAAAACCACTTTGGTGGTGCTTTGGGCAAGTACCTTGGTGAAAACCTAGCAATCATGTGTCTCATGTAAATAAAGCACTTTCCATCGACCATGATCTCTTCAGCTTATTATGCATCATTCACCCATCACATTCCACTAATCCTTCCATCACCCATCTACATCTGCATCATAGCTTGATCCTGTGTTTGTATCATGCTCTATCGTAGAACTACTTGGCACATTCCTAAAGTCAGTTTTTCCTGCCTATATCAAAATAGTCTATTGCATCATGTTGGGGGCATGTTCTTATACCTACATTAGATCAAATTCATGTATATTCTTGAAATCTTCCTTAAAATCAAAAAATTCAAAAACATTCAAAAAATTAGACCATCCAAAAACATTCCTTAAAATTAGAAAGTCCAAAAACATTCAGAAAATCAAAAAATCCAAAAACATTCATAAATTCAGAAAACCTAAAAACATCCAAAACATGTGCAAAACCCCAAAAATAGGTAAAAAAATAGAAAAAGTCAAAAAATAGTCATCACGTCAAACTATGGGTCTCTAAGCTTGAACGTAGGAAAGGCCATCATTGATGTTTCCTCGAGACACGTTAGTTTGGTCCTTTAGGAGTCCATCATAATAAACTAGCAATCCATTTGTTCATTTCTCATCAATAAACGAGTCTATGCCAGTCGAACTACATGGTCTCTACATGTATAACATAGGAAAGGCTAATCTTTGATCAACCTCTAAGGCCCCTAGGATAGGTCTTTAGGTTAGGTTCATGGTCAAAGTCTCAAAAATCAAAAAAATATTGGAAAATTTGAAAATAAAAAAAATTGTAAAAAATATTGAAAATACCAAAAAACAACCTCAAAACATTTCAAAAATATCAAAAAATTAAAAAAACCCAAAAAATCATCCATCATGTTTCAATGTTTACCCGCAATAAACATCCAATCATAATAAATGATCGTCACCCCCAACCTTTGGTAAAACAATCAGAAACAAGTTTAGCAAATTGAAAGTGTAAACTCAAATGCCAAGGTCTCAAGTTTAGGTCAGTACATAAATAAGTTGGTTAACTCTTGATATCAATAGCCCATCATCTCATTAGTCTCAAAATCATATGATAAAATCATGTCCTAGGATACATCCTTCCTACAATGCATCCTTCCTACAATGGACATCAACATAGTTTAGTCTTGGCTAGAGGTTTGAAGAACATTAGCTTGTTTGTTTACTTAATCTTTGTCTTGTTGATTTATCTTATTGCACTCATTCCAATGACCTCTTGATGATGTCTGATAAAAAATGATTGAGAGAGAAAGGAAAGGAGCATTGATCATTATCTTTTGTCTATTGTGCTTGTTGGATATTCTTGTAATATAACCTTGGTCATGCTTACTTTGTTTGGTTTGTAGGGAGGGTGTTTTAGATGTCTTGTTCACTATTTCATTGGGAGGTTCTACCTTTATGTGTTTTTGTCCAAGATGTTTGAAATGTTTGAGGTACATCCTAATAAGGTTTTGTATGCCAGGTGTGAATAGGGATACTCCTATCTGATTGTCGAGTCAAAGTCCATCACACTAGGTACAATGCCATCCTATTTTTCTATACCTAGATGCATCGTATCTATGTGTGTTATCAAAAATAAGGAAAGTAAGCTATTTACATCCCACAATATCTGATAAGCAATCACACCATCATCATTATCATCACTTTATATTTTTGCATCATCTCGAACTCAAGGGTTAATCCCTCTTTCTTCTATCTTTTCCATATATTAATACTAACATGGTATCATGATACTAACATGGTATCATGACATTCAAAAATAAATATATCTATATCTGCATCCATCCTACATCCACAAACCGTCAACATACTACACATATCCTCATAATAGAAAACATTATCCATCATAATATAGATTGGTTATTCTAAGCATCTCATAAACCGTGCACTTGCATAAGAATCCATTGCAAAACCATATAAGAATTATCATAATCATCACATTTTTTGCATAATACATACATACATCGCATCTATAAAAGGAAGTTAAAAATATCATTACATTGCATCCATCACATATCATCACATAATACAGATTTGCATCCATCACATAAAAGTGCATCCATATAGATCCATGTTCATTCATACCATACATCGATAATATCACATCACATCATAAACATAAAACATCATAACATAAAGCATGAACATTAGATGCATCCATACATATCATATCTATCCATAACAAAAAATAAAATAACGATCACATCATATAAGTGCATTGAAGTCATCTCATGTATATATATATAAAAAGTTGAATGTCATGATATAATCAGAAACAGATATATAGTATCATCATTGAAAATACAAGAGGCTAATTAAAACTTAGCCAATGAATGTATATACATCGTAAATCATGTTGTACAATAAAAAAAATGTGTCTAGTGCACTATAAGTGACCTAAGCTACCCTCGCTTTGTCTGTCCTCATGATGGTTGCCTTAGCTCTGGTGATGAGACCCTGATGGTCTCCTTGATGCCCCTATACGAGGAGTCCTACTTGGAGCAACCTGATTGATATGGGAGAAATCTAGCTCCCATCGCTCCTGTGTCACATCCTTGTAGCATAAAGTCCTATAGTATGATGCCTCCTACATTGCTCACCCATACATCTCAACTGGGATTGTGGCCTACCTCTACGCCTACTGCATTGTTGTCTTTGTCCCTACTCCAAGGCCAACCCAAGTTTTGCATCCTATTTCATTTGGAACTCCTGCACCACCTCCTGTTGTGCCTGATCCCTCTCCTAGGTCATCGTCTGAATCTGAGCCTAGGCCTATTGTAGCTGCCCTTTCAAGGCTTGAATTTTTTCCTGTAGTTCCCTTATTTGTCTATCCTTGGGATTAGGACTTGGTAGTGGTGGTCATGGTGCCTACTAGTGTGGTTGCTAAGGTGGCCCCTAACCAATGGGTGGCACTAGTGGTGGAGTTTGTCCATCATTCCCATCGTGCCCTACACCTCTTCCCTATCTGTCTTGTGCCTAATGACTTGGCTACTGAGGGACCTATCCAATCTAGGGTCCTCTGACCCATCCTCTATTTGTTGTTGGAACCACTGGTAATGCCAATCGAATTGGGGTGTGAGTTTGGAAATATGCATCATATACATGTGTGGTTCTTGCATGTAAAGGACTGTCAAAATAAACCCATGAAATCATCACTAGCTATCTAAAAATATTGATGGCCTGTTGGGGAGGAATCTACTTCCCCCACACTCTCTCATGTCCTTCAAGAAAATATGGCTCTATAGCCATCATCGAGTGCATTATGTACCTCTACAAAGTGGTGAGCACCCTATCTAGGAGGTATCGCTCTATCATGTGATTTTGTCATCCTTATAGGTATCTGGGCTGTCGATGGTAGAAAAGGTCAGCATCATCATCATGCCATCTATGAAAGTGGAGCCATTATCTCCACTGAAACACTATCATCTCATCAATAAACCACCTCCAGTGTGGGATGCCTATAATTCTTGTATAATTAAGGGTGGTCATCCCCCCATACCTGTAAACTGCAAGATCATCACGGTCTATTTAGACGTCTACAATGGTGGGCCTCAAAATGGCTATATTCTCATATTCCCACACATGAAGAAGTGTAACTCCCATGCCAATGTTGTGAGACCCATAGTACATGACCTAGTGCATATCATGATGTAATGAGGCTAGGACGATTGGCCCCCAAACATAGAAAGTCATCTCCTCCATCATGTGAGACCAAACAATCTCCCATTCAATGTTGCATATTCTCACTCTCCTATCAGGAATAAGGACTCCTGAGATCAGTGCTCTGACAAACAAGGTAAAATCAGGGGCAATCCCCTCATAATGAGCAAGGTCAATTAGGCCATTGTCAGTCATGTACTGGTCGACATTGAATAGTAGAAAAATGGTATCACCTCTGGACTCCACATGATATATAATGCGCTCACCATGTATGGGGATCCATAGGATCTGCCATACATCCTCTAGGGTCATAGTGGCCTCATCAGTCAGTAAATGGAATGAGGAGGTGTTGCTCTGCCATCTCTCCACTAAAGTTGTCATCATCACAAGGTTTTTCCTTACCTCGAGCATCTGAGCTACATGTCTGAATTTGATTGAACCAAGGAAGAACAATGCCTCATCTTTCAAATGTCTCTCTCTGTGCAAAATCCGGCTCTTGTGCTCCTTCGAGTGGAGAATTGGTAGGACATCTTACATGCAAAATGCCCATGACATAAAAATTCTTCAACATGGTGTGTTTTCAAATATAAAAAATCCCCAAAAAGTAAAAGTGGGTCTTCTTTTGCAAAAGCGACACACTGTCATTTTGCAAAGGCGACACTCAAATCAATAGCGGTGCTATATGGAAAAGATGAGTCAGCATTTCAGGAAGACATCAAAATATTTTGGGGTAGACTCTAAGACCCTCTAGCATCATGTGATGCTATGCTGCAAATGCAGGTTAGCATGCACAAAGGTGAAGCTGACCATAATGATTCTGATGCCCTAGAGGATTGCTTTTGATCGACCTAATTGGACCCTAATAAATGCATCAAAATCACATAAAATGGAAAAGTTTCGAAAGGGGTATCAAGGGTCAGGCTACATCCTAAGGCCACTAGAACTCATGAACCCAATCTGTTCGATGTTTGGGGAGCACACAAGTCACCATTCCATCAGCGCCTCAGAGCAAAAAGTCAAGGTTTCTAAATGCTAAGAGTGCAAATGATTTGAAAATGACCCTCCTAGTCCTATTTATGCATTTTTTTTAGGGTTTTTAGTATATTTTTTTAGGGTTTTTGAACCCATTTAGTCCATTTTTTTCAAACGAAGTCTTTTTTGACCTGTTTTCATTGCCATAAGCTTTTTTTTACATCTCATAGGCTATTTTTTGCGCCTAAATCCTTGTTGAACCTTTTTTATGAGCTCAACCTAATTTTGCAATTTTCGCCCAATCTCTTGAGGGGGAAATGTAGCAATGTAATTTATTTCACTGGGGCAGTAGTGGGGCATCCAAAAAAATAGGAAACTTTTGAATTTTGATCATGGTAGTGTTATTCTTTGAATCGATGCAGTAGGTACCTCGCTTCAAAGAGAGGAAAAATGTAGACACTGAAAAGGTCTTGATTGATACTATGCATTTGATTCTGATAAATTATCACATTTCTTCCCAAATCATTTTAAACTCATCAATTAATTAAATAATCAACATTATTTAGTTAAAATCATCAAATTCATCTATTAATCAAATAATTAAATTTTATTGCTTAATTCACCCTTCTTCAAACTAATTTTTATCACTTTTTAAATTCATTTAATTAAATTCCCCTAAGTCTTCTAATTTTATTCAATAAATCAAATCAAATGTCACAATCTCTCAATCCATTCCAATTAATTAATGCTAGATTAATTAATCCTAAATCACTTTCTAATCATTATTAATAAATCCTCCAACTTTTAAATCCTCAAGAGTTAAATCAACCCATGGTCAACTAACCAAGTTTCACATGAAACTCATTTCTTTTAATTAACTAATTCCTCTATTTATCCTCATGAAGGCACATTCCAAGGAATATTCCCCTCAACCACCTCTCATTCAATTTCCCTCCAAAGGTTTTCAAAAACCTTTCAAATTTTCAATAAATCCTCTTATAAATGCAATAACTTCTCCTACATCCTCTCAAAATCTCCAACCACATTCATTCAAATTCCTCTTACAACCTTTCAAATCCTCAACCATTCTCATTTACTTCTCTTCGATCCTCCTCCACTAACACATTTCTTAAAATGTGTCCACTTTCCTCCAATAGAATTGTGACACTTGGCACATTCACATTGGGTCCCTTTTTATTCTACATTCATCAAATCTTCTCATTCTTCAACCCTTGGATTCTATAAATAGAAGCATCCTTTTCACAATATGGATCCACAACTTCATGCATTATCACTATAGGCATTTCAATTCACAACAATCCATCACCTTCATCATTTTCAAGCATATTTATCACCATTTGGAGTCATTTTCACACTTGGATCATCAAAAACTACCAAAGCATATCAAGGGGATTGGGAAAGGGCTTCTTTCCACATCAAAGGAGCACCACTCCCTCTATGGGATGGAGGTTTAGCTAGTTCTATTTAGATTACATGCTATCTTTTGTTAGTTATTGTTTTCATGTTTTCTCTTGAATTTGGTTAAAGAATCTCATAGGGAGTGCTTGATTTGGTTTCTAACATGTTTGACACTTGTTTGTTGATCCTTATTAGTCTATTTCAGATTTAACAATCACACTAAGATCAAATGCTTAAGGTTAAATAGAGGAGGTGAATTTACTTCAAACAAATTTTAATTTTTTTGTGAAGATCATGGTATTAAGAGACAATTTTTTTGCTCCTAGGACCCCTACATAGAATGGGTTGGTGGAAAGAAAGAATAGGACTGTCCAAGAGATGAGTAGGGATATGTCAAAATATGTTGATCTGCCTAATATGTATTAGAAGGAAGAAGTTCACACTGTTGTCTACTTTCTTAACAGAGTGTAGTTGAGGTTCAATAGCACTAATACCCCTTATGAGCTATGGTATGGAAGGCCTCCCACTATTACATACTTCAAGATCTTTGGAAGAAAATTCTACATCAGAAGAGATGAAGAAGACCATGGAAAGTTTGATTCAAGATGTGATGAAGGGATCTTTCTTGGTTACTTAACTAGAAGTAAGGTCTATAGATGCTACAACAAAAGATTGAGAAAGATGATTGAAAGAATAAATGTTAAGGTAGACGAAGACTTGTGTTAGATCTCACAAGAACCAAGGGTTTGTGGATTTGATATACCTTCCTACATTGAAGAAGAAGAAGAAGAGAAAGAAGAGAAGAAACAAGAATAAGAAAAGGTTCCTAAGAATCCAAAAAAGTATGTGTAGAAGAGCCATTCAATAGATCAAGCCATTGGAGATAAGAATTAATGTGTGCTAACTAGAAGAATATTTTCAAGAGAAAGTGAGAAAGTAAATTTACATTTATTATCAAAGGTAGAGCCTAAGATCTTTATTGACAGAAAAAAAGATGATGGTTGGATAAAGGCAATGGTAGAGGAATTGAATTAGATAGAAAAGAATTAGACTTGGGATTTGGTTCCTAGACCAGTTGATAAGAATGTGATAGGAGAAAAGTGGGCTTTTTAGAACAAGTTGAATACAGATGGAAAATTTGTGAGGAACAAATCTAGATTGGTATGTAAGGGTTATTCACAGGTTGAAGGTATTTATTTTGAGGAGACTTTTGCTTCAGTAGCCAAAATTGAGGAAATAAGGATGTTTCTTCCCTTTACTTCTCACAAGAATTTCAAATTCTATTACATGGATGTCAAGTTAGCCTTATTGAATGGTGATTTAGAGGAAGATGTATATATTGAGAAACTAGATGGTTTCTAGTTATCAGAATATTTCAATATGGTACATAGACTCATGAAATATTTTTATGGACTCAAACAAGCTCCTAGAGCTTGGTATGCTCAGATGGACAAGTACTTCCTTTAGCAAGGTATCAAGAAAGGTACTATCGATAGTAATATTTACATTAAGGTATAGGAAAACAAGATTTTGGTTGAGGTTGTATATGTTGATGACATCATCATAAGTGGAAATGATAATATGTGTAAGAATTTTGCAAAAGAGATGCAAAAAGAGTTTGAGATGTCTATGATGGTGAGTTGCCTTTATTCCTTGGTCTTCAAATTGTGAAACTAAATGATGGTATCTTTATTTATCAAGATTACTATGTTAAAGAGATGTTGAAGAAGTTTGGCATGGAGGATTCTAAATCAGTAACCACTCCTATGGCCATCGGTTGTCACTTGAGCAAGAATGATGAGTCACTTGAGGTTGATCAGACTTTTTATAGGTCTATGATTGGAGGGTTATTGTACTTTACTACTTCTAGACCTAATATTATGCATGAAATATGTTTGGCTACCAGATATCAAGCTAATCCTAAGAAAAATCACTAGAAGGTAGTAAAAATTATTCATATATTTGAAGGGAACTCCAAATAATGGATTTTGGTATAATAGGGATGATAAATTTTTTTTGAGTGCTTATACTAATGCTAATTGGGAAGGATGTGTGGATGACTAGAGAAATACTAGTGGAAATTCATTTTTCTTAGGAGACAAATTGGTCTCTTGGTTCAATAAGAAGTAAGACTCAGTGTCCTTATTCACAACAAAAGATGATTATATAGCTGCAACATCTTGTTGCACCCAAGTTCTTTGGATGAAGAAAACCTTAAAGGATATAAAGGTGGTATATGATGAACCCATTCCCATATTGTGTGATAATACCAATGCAATTAAATATTTCAAAGAATCTAGTGATGCATTTAAGGACCAAAAAAATTTATATCTGGTATGAATTTCTAAGGGAGAAGGCTACATAGTAATAAATCAGATTAGAGTATGTGCCTACTAAGGATAGATTGTAGATATCTTCACTAAGGTGCTTTCAAAGCATAATTTTGATTATCCCTGATAGAAATTAGGGGTTATTTCCCCTCATTTTTCTAAGTAGATGCATAGAAGGTGCATCTATCCAATGCGAGAAATAAATGTCATATTGTTTTCTCCTTGATTGATGTGTGCTACCACTCAAGGGGAGTAGGTATTTGGATGGTTGCTACTGAAAAGGGGAGTTTGTATAGTTTCTTGAAGAAGAGGTGTTGTTGGTCAAAGGGGGAGAATCTGTTGATGATTCAAATGAAGATATTTTTTTTCTTTGTCCTTGATGTCATAGGGGGAGAATGTGCAAGTGTGTGTTGGAATTGGTTGTCATTGTGGTTACCATTGATGTCAACACTTGAGAATATTGTTGCACAAGTTTTTGGCATTGGATGTCATTGATGATGTTTTGATGTTCATGGTTGGATGTAGTCATGCCTCATTTTGATGAGTTGCTAATGTTCATGGTTGGATGTAGTCATGACTTGTTTAAGATGATTTTTTGATGTTCATGGTTTGATTTCATGCCTTGTTTGATGACTGGTAAAGATGTATTGAGTATGGTTGTCAAAAGAGATGATATCATGATGATATATTAAGATAAGGATTAGATGCATTAAGATGAGGTTTATAAGTAATGCTAATATTGGAGAGTTGTTGATGATGGTCTCTAGCATATTGTATGCTTTCTCTTGTTCTTCCTAAGGAAGTTTCGATTCTTTGCATATTGATGAAAGGTTCTACTACAAGAAGTTTCCTTGAAGGCTATTTGGGAGAATGCACTGCATTCCTCCATTGTTGAAGATATGGTCTTGCAATTTGGGATTCAAAGTTTATGTTCTGTGGATATTCCATTCCTATATTTTTAGGACACCAATTTTTTCCAAGGAGGCCTCTAGTATTTTTAGTGTACTATCAATTTTTTTGGTGCCTAGACTGGTCCAAAAAATGCTCTACATTTCTCCACATTTCTCTACATTGATGTTTATGCTCCTATGGCTTGGTGGATAGGCTCTCAATTTTTTTATAGTGTCTTAGTTTAGTTTTCATGTAATGAAGTGTACCATAAGTTGGTCTATTAGTGTTCCATCTCTTAGTTGTGTATTTTTTTCTTCTAGAATGAAGTGTTATTCTTCTATTTAGTTTGCAATGGTCGTTTTTGGCATGACGGTAAGAAAGAAGTTTCGAGAAGTGTTGTTGGATGAAACATCTCTTTGTGGTCTGAACATCAATGGTTGATCTCTTTGGTATCACATATAATGTTGATTTGATTTTCTTGGAAATTTATGGATATCTAGCCAAGAGGGCTTGTTACCTTGCTTATGCCATGTTTTTTGGGGTCCGCACCTGTATATAAAGTATTTTTAAGATGCTTTTGGGTCCTGACCTATCTTTTTGTGAACCTCATTGAGAAAATTCAATTACATGTGTGTTTTTGGGTCGATTGGTATTTTGCTATACATTTCCTTGTTGTCGATTTGGGTTGATGTGCACTAGTGTGTGTGTTGTTTGGGATCACATTGAAGATGTAATAAGATTGTTTTTGGTCCTCTCTATCTTCTAGATAGGACCACATTATATTTTTATGGCTGACTTGTTGAGATCATTCTTTGTATTCTATTTTGGTTGACCTAATTGGTGTTTTGAAATCTTGTAGAGGTATAAATACAAGAACAATTCAGTTGAAAGATAAGTGACAGTGCGGGGTTGATGTGAAAGTATGGAATAAAGTAGTGAATTGTTGAAATAGAAGAGACGTGAGATTTTATGCCTCATTCAACAGAGTGTTGTGTTGACAAATGTTTTAATTCTAAATTTTCATGTATCCTACTATCAAACAATGAATCTCTTCAGTAGGTCCTTGTAATTTATATCTTTCCCTAAGGTTGTGCACCTCAATATTACAATTTCTTTGTATCTTTCCCTAAGGTTTTGCACCTTATCTTGCAAGTCTGTACAAGAGTAGTGTACTTCCTTAGGTAGTGAGCCTTAATTTTTTTTTGTAATTGCAAAAGCAACGAGCTTCCCATATTGAGATATTTCTCTCTATGGATTTTCCCTCAGGTTTTCCATGTAAATTTGGTGTTACCTTGTGCATGTGTGTTTATTACTTTATCTTTCATTGTTATTGACTTGTTATGTGTTCCCGATCTATTCATAAATTGTTGATCCTGTTAAAAGTTTGAATCTACATATTGTTGAAGGGTTTAAGTTGTGAAGATATTGATTCAACCCCCCTCTTAGTATCTGGGTGTGTTCAACATATTTTTCCTCTAAACCATTAGATTTGATTTATAATAATTTTTGTAGACCCACTAGAACAAAAATTATTAAAGGAGAAATGTATTTCATGCTTTTTATTAATGATTTCTCTAGGATGACATGGGTACTTTCTTGAAAGATAAATTTCATGATTTTAGTAGATTCAATATTTTCAAATTAATGGTTGAGAATGAAATGAATGCTAAAATAAAGTGCTTAAGGTGTGATAAAGGAGGTGAGTTCACATCAAATGAGTTTAATGATTTTTTTGAAGAACATGGAATAAGGAGGCATCTATTTGGTGCTAGAACTCCTTGGAAAAATCAGGTAGTGGAAAGAAAAAATAGGACTCTTCAAGAGATGGAAAGGACCATGTTGATGGAAGCAAATCTTCCAGATGTTTATTGGAAAGAAGTAGTTCATATTATTGTAGTCTATATTCTCAATAGAGGTTTATTAAGGCTTAACAACACTAAGAACCCATATGAGTTATGGTATAAAAGATCGATAGCTGTCAATTATTTTAGAGTCTTTGCAAGAAAATATTACATTAGAAGAGATGAAGATGCTTTGGGGAAGTTTGATTCAAGAGTTGATGTAGGTATTTTTTTGGGATATTCATCTCAAAGTAAAGCATACAGGTGCTACAACAAAAGATTGGGAAGAATAATTGAAAGTACAAATTTTAATATTGATGAAGATCTACATCAAAATATGAATGAAATTGAGGATTGTGGATCTAATGCCTCCCTCATCCTCCTCCTCAGAATAAGTTGAAGAGAAAGAAGAAAAAGTAAAAAAGAATAGTAAGACTCCTACAAAGTATGTCCAAAGGAATCATTCAACAAATCAAATTATTGGAGATAAGAATTAAGGAGTGCTGACTAGGTGAAGGCTTGCAAAGACAAATGAACAAGTAAAATTTTGTTTTTTATCAAAGATAGAACCAAAAAATTTCATTAATGCTAGCAAGGAGGAAGGATGGACACAAGAAATGGAAGAAAAATTGAATTAGATTGAGAAGTATTAGACTTGGGAACTAGTTCCAAGGCCTCTAGATAAAAATGTGATAGGAACAAAGTGGGTATTCAAGAATAAGTTGAATGAAGATGGAGAAGTTGTAAGAAACAAATAAATCCTAGTATGCAAAGATTATTAACAGGTAGAAGGAATTTATTTTGAGGAGACTTTTTCTCTAGTAGCAAGAATGGAAGAAATCAAAATATTTCTTTCCTTTTCAGCCCACAAGGACTTCAAAGTATATCAGATGGATGTCAAATCAACCTTCCTAAATGGAAATTTGGATGAATAAGTCTACATAGAGAAACCTAATGGATTCCAGTTATCAGAAGACCCAAAAATGGTGTACAAAAAAAAAGGAATTCTATATCCTCAAACAAGCTCCTAGGGCTTGGTATGCAAGGTTGGACAAGTGTTTACTTC